>JARQOC010000001.1:51804120-51898913 GCA_033576535.1 Allobates femoralis | reverse complement strand
CAGGATTGCCTACATTCTAGATGTAGCATCGTTTCCCTTACGGAGACGCTAATATCCTGTGTGGGAGATGGCAGTCTCTGTGCCCACCATCAGGCTTTTGGGCGCAGCGTATTTTCGGTGGGTTATCTCACTCGGAGAACACGGTCACACGTTCAGTATTTGGTGAGTTTGTTTTACCTCAGGGTTTCTAACCAAACAGGAGTGTAACAATCAGAGTTAAAGTATAGTAGAAACACGTCACTGAGTTGGGCCGTCAGGGAAGGGGTTACTTGGACAGGACGGTGGCTTCGGGGGGGGGGATCACAGCTGGTCAGGTCCCGGTTCCGTGCCCTGGGCACTCAATTGGCTGATGGGGGTGATGATTGGGGAACTTGGGGATAGGGAAACGTGATGCCACCTGTGGTACCTGGTAATGTGGTTACCAGCGCTGCAGCCGGCAACTGAGGTAATGGGAATGCAGCTTTGGTAGTACAGCTTTTACCTCAAGGCAGCAGGGTGGATGAGAGGAGTCATAGTCCTTGGCTCTGTGGTGCTGTAGAAGCCTCCCAGGCGACGAATAATTAATGCCAGAGACCAAAATTAGCTCAAACAGTTCTTTACTGGTACCAGGTGGATAAGGTACACGGTACAGTCTGATTCACCGGGGGTTGTGGCTGTGGATTTTGGAGGTTTTTCCAGAGTCTGGCAGAGGTGTCTCTACAATAACGTTCTTTGTCTGTGTTTTGCTTTAGTTCTCTTGTCAACCATACTAAAGAGCCCTATCGCCAGTCCCCAGGTCTGTTACTAAAGGTACTTCTGACCCCTTTCCGGTACGGACGGGAGCGATGAGAAGACAATCCTCCCGCCACTGGTATTTACCCTTTCCCTTATTAGTGTCTTGGACCCACTTTGGGACAGAGGTGGGATTTAGCCTTGTGGTGCTGCATCTCCTATTTTGGGCCCACAGCCTGGCGTCTGAACTCTGGGATAAGCCGTTACCTAACCGCCTCTGTTCCGGTTTACCGGTGTTGACCTCGACTCTCCAGCCGGCTCCGACCAGACCTGGAGTGTCTGCCTTCGTTGTCTGGGTCACCTCTCTCCTTAGAGGTGCCCTCCTGTTACGACCACAGGGTCCCCTGCGTCCGTCTCTGCTGCTTTTCTACTAATTAGGAAACTTTAATTTAAAGAGTCTCCAAATTTCAGCTTATTCAGATGTAGCATGCATTTGCCATCTGTGTTATATAAGTTTCCCAATACTATAGACATAGACTCAAAAGGAATATAGCAAGGCTGTATAATAATACTACCACATTACATATATATATTGTTGTAGGTTCAAGGAATGAAATATAAAAAAATAAATATAGACCCCACAAGTAGAACCAGAATATTGGAACACCACAGCCACCCCTGCAAGAAAAAACAGGTGAGCACAAAAATAGAGATATTTTGATCCCCCATACAACAACATACTAATACAAACATTTTATAAGGAAGCACCACAAAAAAAAAGGAGGAATTCCACATCAAGCAATACATAGCCCGACAAGAAGATAGCATATAGAGCAATATATAGAGGTAAGAGAAATCATCCAAGCTTAATATACAATAATAGCCAGTAGAAAGATATACATATATACCCCCACTAATGGAACAGAACTTTGACCAGAAGAGTAATGAGATTATCACTGAATTATAAAAATGACTTTATATATATACATACATACACACACAACAGGATTTTAGTGTTTTAAAGCATTTTATATAAAAAACATTTTTTGCTAAAAATAATTTTAATAAATATCCGATACACGGTAAAAAAACACATATCTGTGATTTTATTTAAAATTTGCTAGTATACATATTGTTTGCTATAATTTTAAAGACTGCGTCTTTTCCTCTTCAATCCCCATTGTGGATCGGATGGCCTTAACTAATCCGCCAACGTCCTTGACTGAGAAGCAATGGTGTCTACTGGACTCATAATCCGAAGAAGAGGCTTAAGATGCTCTTGAGGACCCACACTCCCCTTCTGAACTATCGAATTCAACCAAGGGCCGAGGGACACATTAGAGGAAGATGACCGCTGCTGTCTTTTGTCTGTTCTATACATGACTTGTAAAACTGTTTAGCCTAGTTGACCGGGAGGGCTCACTCACAGAGCCTACACTGCAAGTGTCTAGTCTTAGCTGCCCATCTGCTGAGTCTTAGACAAGAGAAAACACAGAACAGAAAGACATTCATTAAAATAACATTCTCTGAGTTCTCTCACCCATCAGATGTGAAGAGGTACCGAAGTCGGGGATGACCCTTGTCCTGTGACAATTCTCCTCTGGAGGGTCCGTGGGAACAATGGCTGCTGCTGTGGTCCGTCTTCTTTTCCTACTGGAGCATCTGTCCCACGCCTGGTTGCTGGTGCACTCAGGAACACTGTGGAGCACTGTGCACTCTGGAGCATTGGAGCACCTAGGGGCTGATACTGAGGGGTACTGCAACAATAACTGCTTCTGCCTGGAGCAGAACCCAGAAGTTAGGGTCTGCCCCCTGACCGGAGCGCTCCTCATTGGGGACCGGCCCCTAACATGCGCATTCTCAGCACACGGTGGCCGCCAATTGGAGGGCGCCACCGTGCGTGACGTCATGGGGCCTGTTCCTGGAAGTCTGACGCACTCGGCACCTGGACCCGCCGTTACCGGCAGGCTGGGTGCATGCACAGACCTGGACGCCAAACCGCATGGTGCCGCCGAGCCCACCCAGAGAGACCCACAAGCCTCCTCTAGGACCGGGAGACGCAACCCTTGTGCTGGAAGCCACTAGGTCTGATCCGGCCTACACCATGCCCACTCCCACGGACCAGCCGCGTAGCCTGCTGCCAGCCTTGACTGCCCTGGCTTGTAGGTAGAACCCCTTCAGTGATAAAAAGAGGCATAAATAAAGCCCAAATAAAAATGTAATCTTCTGGAACTGTAGCCTGCTGTTCCCTGTTCAAGGACAGGAAACCAACTGACGTGGGGAGAGGAACCGTCCCTTTTAAAGCCTGATGGTCCCCTGTTCTTGGAGGGCGGATCCCTCTTTTGTTCCGGGTGCTGTCATGGACGACCGATAAAATATGTTTTTCAAGCTGAAACTGCTCCAGCAAACAGGCTTTTTTTAGGGGAGATTTTCTTTTCCCTTAAGTGGTTTTTACAGCCTTTTAATTTGACAGTGCCTAGTTTGGAGCAGTAGGCAGTATTCGGCTATATTCAGGTGGATGTTTTTTGAGACTTTCAAATAGCACTAGTTTATCCTGCAGATACTGCTTAAGGAAGTGCTCCTATTTTTAAGAGTTTTTGGTGTTGTGTTTACAGAGTTATTTAAGGAGTTTTTTGAGCTGAAACGTCCTGAAAATCCTCCTTTAAATCTTAAAACTCCTTGAAAAAGTTGAGTTTCCCCTTATTTTCTGCTCTGAAAACTCAGCAAAAAGACTCCGTGTGAACATGGCAAAACATCTTAATGAAAGGTTAGGCTGAGTTTTGGAAGATTTGTTTTTTCAGGAAATTTTCTTTGCAGCATTTTTAATTCACGGTTACACATATAGTCAAATCTGTTGATACCCCTCGTTTAATGAAGGAAAAACCCACAACGGTCAAAGAAATAACTTGAATCTGACAAAAGTAATAATAAATGTAAAAATATCTTTGAAAATGAACAATTGAAATTCAGACATTGCTTTTCAACCCCGCTTCCACAGAATTTTTAAAACCATTAAACTCATGAAATAGGCCTGGACACAAATGATGGTCCCTTAACTTAATATTTTGTTGCACAGCCTTTTGAGGCAATCCCTGCAATCAAATGTCAAATGGTCTTCTGCTCCTTTCCACAGGTATTTTGGCCCCTTCAAGAGCAAACTGCTCCAGTTGTCTGGTGTATGAAGGTTGCCTTTTCCAGACGGCATGTTTCAGCTCTTTCCAAAAATGAATACGAATCTACAGGGCAGCAAGAAGGTAAAAATCATAAAACATAACTTAATCAGTCAATCTTAAAAGAGGAACATCTTTAGTGTCCACTCAGGGGAGATTAAAAACCGACAAATAAAACACCTAAACATACACCGTTTAAGTGCACGGAGAATCGGAATAAACCAAAATGACTTCCCTTTCACTCTGTCTGATGCCTTATAATGAAAGGGATCAGGTGAACTCATAAGGTGTCTTTATACTCAAACCTTAGTTAGCTAAATCCTTTTTTGGGTGTCCGGACCTAGCCGTAAAACACTAGCAGTCTGTAACCTTAAGGGGGTGTCACACGCGTCAATGTCGTCAGCGATCTGATCGCTGGCGACATTGACTGCTGATTGCTGGTGAGCTGTCACACAGAGAGACTCACCAGCAATCAATTGACCAGAGACATCATGGAAACGATTTAAATATCGTTTCCACGATGTCCTGCTCCCGCTGCCAGGCTGCTGGAAGCGGGAGCAGCCTGGTCTCCAAGGTACACTGCGGGTCTCTAGGCAGCGCGCGCTGCCTAGATACCCGACGTGTACCTTAGTTACCAGCCTCCTCCGCTCACTGCAGTGCCGGCAGTGACAGTGAGCGGACTCTCCGGGCAGTGTGATGTGCTGCTGAGCCGCTGTGTGCCGGGCTCTATGCGGCCGCTGGACCATGAATCTGCACCAGGTGCTGACAGGAGCCGTCAACCCGGGAGATCACTGCTTCTCTGTGGCAGTCTGCACGAGCAGCCCGTGACGGTGAGAGACACACAAGGGAGGACTGTGTGTGGGGCAATACATGCTGGTACTGTCTGTATGGGGCACTACATGGGTGGACTGTGTGTGGGGCACTACATGGTACTGTGCTACTTACTGTGTGGGGCACTACATGGCGGTACTGTGCTACACCGGGTGAGCGGAGGAGGCTGGTAACTAAGGTACACGTCGGGTATCTAGGCAGCGCGCGCTGCCTAGATACCCGCAGTTTACCTTGGATACCAGCTCCCAGCGCTTGTGACAGGCGCGGGGAGCTGGAATATCGCTCGCTCCCGGTGTCACACGCAGCGATGCTGCGTGTCCACCGGGCGACAATCGCCAGGTTTCAGAGCTGGTTCTGAAACCTGGCGATCATCAACCAGCGATTTATCGCTGGTTGATGCAGTATGTCACACGCGTCAATATCGCTGCAACGTCACGTGCAGCCGATATCGTGCAGGCGATATTGACGCGTGTGACACCCCCTTTAAGGTCTTGGACAGTTTGTGTGATGGAAGAAACCACCGTGCACTTAAACAGTGTATGTTTGTGTTGTATTTGTCAGTTTTTAATCTCCCCTGAGTGGACACTAAAGATGTTCCTCTTTTAAGATTGGCTGATTAAAGGTTATGTTTTATGATTTTGACCTTCTTGCTGCTCTGTAGATTCTTATTTACTTATAACCAGGTTATCAAATACCTAGAGGTTATACTAATGCAGCTATATATATCTTTCCAAAGATGCTCAATAGGATTTAGGTCAGGCATCTTACAAAGGCCACTTCAGAATAGTCCAATGTTATCCTCTTCGCTATTCTTGGGTGTTTTTAGCTGTGTGTTTTGGGTCATTATCCTGTTGCAAGACCCATGAACTGCGACTGAGACCAAGCTTTCTGACATTGGGCAGCATATTTCT
This sequence comes from Allobates femoralis, assembly GCA_033576535.1. NCBI lineage: Eukaryota > Metazoa > Chordata > Amphibia > Anura > Aromobatidae > Allobates > Allobates femoralis. Next base: position 51,893,290 of record JARQOC010000001.1, on the reverse strand, counting down.
CTCTAGAATCCCTTGATGGTCTTGAGATTTCATTGTACCCTGCACAGATTCAAGACACCCTGTGCCAGATACAACAAAGCAGCTCTAGAGCATAACAGAGCCTCCTCCATGATTCTCAGTAGGGACAGTGTTCATTTCTTGATATTCTTAATTTTTCTGTCTGTGAACATAGAGCTGATGTGCCTTGCCAAAAAGTTACATTGTTGTCTCATCTGTTCATAGGACATTCTTCCAGAAGCTTTGTGGCTTGTCAACATGTAGTTTGGCATATTCCAGTCTGGCTTTTTTATGATTTTTTTTTTTCGAACAATGGTGTCCTCCTTGGTTGTGTCCCATGAAGTCCACTTTGGCTCAAACAATGACGGATGGTGTGATCTGACACTGATGTTCCTTGAGCTTGAAGTTCACCTTTAATCTCTTTAGAAACTTTTTTGGGCTCTTTTGTTACCATTCATATTATCCATCTCTTTGATTTGTCATCAATTTTCCTCCTGCGGCCCCGTCCAGGGAGGTTGGCTACAGTCCCATGGATTTTAAATTTCTGAATAATATGTGCAACTGTAGTCACAGGAACATCAAGCTGCTTGGAGATCGTCTTACAACCTTTACCTTTAACATGCTTGTCTATATAATTTTCTTTCTAGTCTCCTGAGATGACTCTTTCCTTTGCTTCCTCTGGTCCATGTTGAGTGTGGTACACACCATAGTCACCAAACAGCACAGTGAGTATCTGTAGACCTATATACAGGCCCACTGACTGATTATAAGATTGTGATGCTAATTAGCGGACACACCTTGATTTAACATGTCCCTTTTGTCACATTATTTGCAGGGGTACCATCATTTATTATTACCTTTGTCAAATTCAAGTTATTTCTGTGACCATTGTGGGTTTTTCTTTCATTAAATGAGGGGTACCAACAATTTTGACCACTTGTGTGTATATAGTTTGGCCTAATTTTCTGCAGGATCTGCTTCAAAGAAATCACAATGCACTTTTTGTTTTTCACACAAGGTGGTTTTCAAAACTTTTTCATGATGAAAAGAAAATGCTCAAACAATCTCCTAATGTGAACAACTAATTCCTATAGAAATGAATGTGGAAAGTTTATGAAGAGTGTTTGAGGAGGATTTTTGCAGTGGATCTGCTCTAAAAAAGTCATTGTGAACATAGCCTTACAGTGACCGATATATTAAGATGAAGTAATAGAGATAAAGGGGGATAATGCAATGTGAGCAAAGAGTTTTTTCTATTCTTTTTAAAGCAAGGCAACGGTGGCGGGATTTTTATAGATTCCGTACATTGCATTATTTTAGCTTTGTTTGCATGTGGGTGCCATGGTTTTGTGTTCTAGTTCTTATCTGTGTATTTTACCAAGTTTCTTCCCAGGAGGCTAGGTAGATTGTGTCCCTTCTAATAAAGACGGCACTAAGCTATAAGATTATTATCCTTGTTAAATATTGACACCAGTATAAACAGTGGAATGCCTGAGAAAACATGCCAGGATGTCTGATGAAATGATATGCCAGCATAAAAGGATACCTGAAAGCCTGAAATATTCCTGAATCACTGTCATTTGCAGAGTAACCAGACACCCGTGCCGTGTGCCCATGACTAGACACCGCAGGTCACATGATAGCAGAATTCATGTTTGTTCCCCCAGTTTGGAAAATGTCTGTGACCACTCTAGGGATCTGTCAGCACTGGGAACACGACTGCTGTGCATCGGCCAACATCTCACTGCTGAGTTGGGGGGGGGGTGGGGGGGCCTTGGATGAGTGATCCCACTTACTCCATGCTCGTATTTATTTGTCTTTTAAACAAATCATCTTCAAAACTTGCTATCTTCTGCATCTACAGTCTTAATTGGGAATTCTTCATTGAGAAAGTCGTAAAACCTATAACATGGCATCTAGTACATAGTGAATGGCCAGTATGTATCACAGAGGCGGTCGTCCTCTGTGATGTAAACCTGGATATTTCTCTGGTACTTGTAGTGCCAAGAGGCTTATTAGGGTGTTCTGGAGTTTTACGGATAGCTGGAGAGATAGGTGGGTCTGGCTATCCACATACCTCCACCCATGTGTGAGTCTCATAACTTATAATGGTGTCTGTTTGGCACATGGTCAGTGTTTGGTGGTTGTTATACCTCCTGAAGGATCCTCTGAGAGTGAAAAAGGATTTGCTTGTCCTGACCAGACAAGGTATATGAGGCTGCTACACCTCCACTGGGATACTTTTGGGGAAACGTCGTATCTGAGCCTGTGCAGACATACCCGCGTGAGAAACTGACTGTGATATGTTCCTTGAAACCGGAAGAGGGTCTGCGTTATGTCACTGGAAAGCGATTGATGCGTTGGTGAATAAACTTGCAGGAACCTTTAAGTAAAAGTGTTCCTGTCGTTACCTCAAGGAGCAAGCTGAGTGAGAAACCCCATCACAAACCTCAAAAGGGGTTGTTCCCTATCATGCATATATTGTATTACTAAATGCATGGCCTGCTTTCATTTTTAGCTAATTGGTCATTTTAGTTGATAAACTTGAGATTGGCATAGATCCATCAAGTACAATCTATAGGAGAGAGAATACCACTTGCCCATATTATGGGAAGAATTAATTCCCTTCACCAATCATTACAATATATAAAACCATAGATGATTGCCCCATTGGCACAGATCATCAAACTTTGTATAAATCATAGCATGAGTGAATAAAAGCAACTGATCAGAGAAATACACTTCTTTCTCCACTTATGAGCCTCTTTTCCCCCCACCACAGCCTTCTGAACTCATTGCTTTGATTTAAAAAAAAAAAAAAAAAAAAAATAGCTAGTCTTTCCTGCTCAAAAACAAAGATTGTTAGTTCACTAAGGTTTTATAGTTTTTAAAGAGAACCTGTCACCCCCCTGGTGGTATGTCTGCTGCATTCAGGGAAGGGTGTCTCCCATTTCTCTACCCCCCCCCCTGTAAACTGTAAAAAACACTTTAGAAAGTGTAGAGATAACGAGTCCGGAGGGATTTACATATTATGGAGTCATTGCTGCTCACGGGGGCCCTCCCCGCCCCCTGCCTCTAGCTCCTCCCTCTGGCTCCTCCCTCTGCCTTTAGTTCTTCTTGCTCCTCTCTCTGCCTCTTGCTCCTCTCTCTGCCTCTTGCTCCTCTCTCTGCCTCTGCTCCTCTCTCTGCCTCTTGCTCCTCTCTCTGCCTCTTGCTCCTCTCTCTGCCTCTTGCTCCTCTCTCTGCCTCTTGCTCCTCTCTCTGCCTCTGGCTCCTCCCTCTGCCTCTGGCCCTCCCTCTGCCTCTGGCCCCTCCCTCTGCCTCTGGCCCCTCCCTCTGCCTCTGGCTCCTCTCTCTGCCTCTGGCTCCTCTCTCTGCCTCTGGCTCCTCTCTCTGCCTCTGGCTCCTCTCTCTGCCTCTGGCTCCTCTCTCTGCCTCTGGCTCCTCTCTCTGCCTCTGGCTCCTCTCTCTGCCTCTGGCTCCTCTCTCTGCCTCTGGCTCCTCTCTCTGCCTTCCTCTGCCTCTTGCTCCTCTCCCTGCCTCTGCCTCTTGCTCCTCTCCCTGCCTCTGCCTCTTGCTCCTGCCTCTGGCTCCTCCTTTTCTTTCCACTGCATAGAATCTTATGATCACCAACTCTTATCTCCTATCTCAGTAATGGGAAAATGTGTTTTCACTGAATACAGATTTTACCATGAATTGAGAATGATCAGTCCAGGATGACAAAGTACATTTCTCTGATAAGATATATTACAAAGTTTTTTTATTCTCATGTGTACTATAGATTTATGAAATAAAAATCAGGTACTGATTAAAGTTGCCGCTGACATTCAGTCTTCTGCTATATTACTGGAAGGTGTCTAATTCACCATTAGAGGGCCTCAGCTGTACTGTCAATGCTCTGCTTGTCATCCATGGATGAAAACATTGAACAACCTGTATTTCTCGTGGATGGGGACATAATCCAACATTTCCTGAAAATATTTCCATGGAACTCGTACATGAGAGTGCACAAACTAGGCTCTTAATGTGTGTATGTGCAGCACTGTGGACCTGGGTTCAGAGCTCACCAAGAACAATATCTGCAAGGAGTTTGTGTGTTCTCCCTGTGTTTTTGTGGGTTTCTTCCGGGTTCTCCAGTTTCCTCCTACACTATAGTGATTAGTGATATAAAATGTAATTATGACACCCCAATGGGGACAGTGTCTGTAGAGAACTGCAGAATTAATAGGGCTATATAAGTGAGTAAAATAATCAACTTTGCTTTGAGAAATAGTTGAGTTTTTTGTTTGTCTTGTGGTGCTACACCTGTGGATAGGAGGAGGGGGTGTCGATACGAAGCGGGCACCTTTGTTGTCTGGGCAGTGTACGTGATGGGTATAAGACAAATGGCTGGCATGCAGCACACACAGATTGAGATCTAGGAGAGCTGAGATTTCAATCTGCGCATGCTGTGCCTCCATGACCGATTTCCTGAAGTCCATTGCGTCTGAAGTGGCGAACTCACAGATTGAGACCTTGGCTCTCTGAAATCTCTGAATGTGCGCTGCATCTGCAGTTATTTTCCTTAAGCCCATCATGTTCACTGCCTGGACATTAATGGTGTCCATATCGCCCCCTTCTCTATATGGATGACATCAAGCTGTATGCGAAAAATGAATGAGACATCAGTTCACTGATCCACCTGATCAGGATCTACAGCGAAGACATCAGGATGTCTGTCAGACTGGAGAAGAGTGGCCGGTTGATAGGCAAGGTAGTAAAGACTGATGGAGTGGAACTACCAGCAGGGCACAAAGAAGATGTACAGACCAGTTACAAGTGCCTCGGCATCCCACAGGGATACGGTGACCATGATGAGGAGGCTAGGAAAGCAACATCCACATGCCATCAAAGGGTAAGACAGGTCCTGAAGAGCCAGCCCAATGGGTAAAATAAGATTCATGCCATCAATACATATGCACTGCCAGTTATCAAATACCCTGCTGGCATAGTGTGCTGGCCAAAAGAAGAGATGGAAGCTGCAGACGTGACGACCCGGAAGCTCCTTACAGTGCATGAAGGTCTCCACCCCAAGTCTAACACCCAAAGATTGTACACCAGTAGAAAGGAGAGTGGTTGAGGCTTGATAGACATCCTGGCCACCATCAGGGATGAAACAATGAGTATCCAGGAACACATCAGAAAAATGGCACCAAAAGAGGAGATGCTGTAGGAGAGCCTAAGGCAGCAAAAACAACAGTCCTAGAAGGAAGAAAGGGTCCATGAAGGGGCAAGGCAAGACAAACCGCTGCATGGGATGTGCCATCGACAGGTAATGTAGGTGGCTGACATGAAGAAATCCTACCAATGTCCAAAGAAAGCTGGACTACAGGACAACACAGAGGCACTAATAGTAACACAAGAGCAGGTGCTAAGTACCAGATCCATAGATGCAGGGATCTACAACACAAGACAAGACCAGCAAAGAAACATCAAATACAGTCTAACATATAGTGGCAAAATACAGGCAGGAACAGAGTATACTGAACAACACAACCAAGTAGCGGGAATTGTATACAGGAACAGTGTATGGGCTAAATCCCGGTGGGAGACACCAGAAAAAAGTGATGGAAAATGAAAGAGCTAAAATGTTGTGTGACTTCAAGATCCAGATGGATAAGCAGGTGTTGACTAACCAACCAGATATCGTGATAGTACACAAGGAGCAGAAGACAGCAATGATAATACAGGGTGGGCCATTATATGGATGCACCTAAATAAAATGGGAATGGTTGGTGATATCAACTTTCTGTTTGTGGCACATTAGTATATGGGGGGGGAAACTTTAGCAGATGGGTGGTGACCATGGTGGCCGTTTTGAAGTCGGCCATTTTGGATCCAACTTTATTTTATTCAATGTGAATAGGGACATGTGACACATCAAACTTATTGAGAATTTCATAAGAAAAGCAATGGTGTGCTTGGTTTTAATGTAACTTTTCATGAGTTATTTACAAGTTTATGACCACATATAAAATGGGTCCAAAGTGCTGCCCATTGTGTTGGATTGTCAATGCAACCCTCTTCTCGCACTCTTGACACACTGATAGCAACACCGCAGAAGAAATGCTAGCACAGGCTTCCAGTATCTGGTGTTTCAGATGCTGCACATCTCGTATCTTCACAGCATAGACAATTGCCTTCAGATGAGGGATGAGGAAAACTTTTTTTGTGAATGGTGAAGTTAACAAACAAAACCAGCGCTATTGGTCTGACACTAACCCACAGTGGATAGATCCCTCCAAGACTGCTGGAACACAAAAATTGATGGTATGGTGTCATATATAGGGTACAAAGAAAGTGGAACCATTCTTCATCAATGGAAACTTCAATCCCACTAGATATCTGAAGTTGCTACATGATTCAGATATGTTCCAAAAGAGGTTTTGTCATTATATTCTCTGAAAAAAGTCCCAGAAACAAAAAAAATCTGTTGGGGCATGTAAACTTTCGAGCACAACTGTAATATATTATATATACTGTTTAAAAGTTTGGGGTCACCCAGACAATTTTGTGTTTTCCATGAAAACTCATACTTTTATTTATGAAATGAGTTGCAAAATGAATAGAAAATATAGTCCAGACATTGACAAGGTTAGAAATAATGATTTTTATTTGAAATAATAATTTTCTCTTTCAAACTTTGCTTTCATCATAGAATGCTCCCTTTGCAGTAATTACAGCATTGCAGACCTTTGAAGGGTACTATTTAATGAAGCAGCCAGATGAGGAGCTGTGAGGTGTCGATTTCTCAAACTAGAGACTCTAATGTACTTGTCTTGTTGCTCAGTTGTGCAGCGGGGCCTCCCACGTCTTTTTTCTCAGATTAGAGCCTGTTTGTGCTCTCCTCTGAAAGAAGTAGTACACACTGTTGTATGAAATCTTCAGTTTCTTGGCAATTTCTCGCATGGAATAGCCTTCATTTCTAAGAACAAGAATAGATTGTCGAGATATATATATATATATATATATATATAATCAATAAAGCAAAAAACGGGCATCACCACCAGAGCACCAAATGGGTGCAAAAGCTGAAAGGGCAAAGTCCAAAACCCTCACAGTAATGTAAATGAAAAAATAGGCAGTACTCCCAAAATCAAAGTGGAACTGTGGATACTTTACTGATTCATGGCAACGTTTCGACAGTGACCCGTCTTTGTCAAGCTTGCAAAAGCGACTCTCCACTGACCAGGATGAACGCCATATTATTCGAATGTCACTCAGCAACCGCAGGTTGACATCAAGTGACCTACAAAAAGAATGGCAAATAGCCGCTGGGGTGAAGTGCGCGGCAAGAACAGTTCGTAACAGGCTCCTAGAGGCAGGGCTCAAGTCTTGTAAAGCTAGAAAAAAGTCTTTCATCAATGAGAAGCAAAGGAGAGCCAGGCTGAAGTTTGCCAAAGACCATAAGGATTGAACCATAGAGGACTGGAGTAAGGTAATCTCTGATGAGTCTAATTTTCAGCTTTGCCCAACACATGGTCGTCTAATGGTTAGACGGAGACCTGGAATGGTGGACAAGCCTCAGTGTCTTGCACCCATTGTGAAATTTGGTGAAGGATTGGTGATGATCTGGGAATGCTTCAGCAAGGCTGGAATTGGGCAGGTTAATCTTTGCGAAGGATGTATGAATCAAGCCGCATACAAGGTTATTCTTGAAAACCGCTTCCTTCCTTCTGCTCAGGCAATGTTCCCCAACTCTGAGGACTGTTTTTTTTCCAGCAGGACAATGCCCCATGCCACAAAGCAGGGTTAATGAATGTGTGGATGAAGGAGCACCACATCAAGACCCAGTCATGGCCAGCCCAATCTCCAGACCTAAACCCCATTGAAAACCACTGGAGTGGAATCAAGAGGAAGATGGATAGTCACAAGACATCAAACAAAGAACAACTGCTTACATTTTTGTGCCAAGAGTGGCATAAGGTCACGGCAAAGCATTGTGAAAGACTGGTGGAAAGCATGCCAAGACGCATGAAAGCTGTGATTAAAAATCATGGTTATTCCACTAAATATTGATTTCTGAACTCTTCCTGAGTTAAAACATGAGTATTGTTGTTTCTAAATCATTAAGAACTTGTTTTATTTGCATTATTTGAGGTCTGATGTGTCTTTTATTTTGACGATTTCTCATTTCTTGCAAATAAACACAACATTTTTAGCTTTGAATTTCACAGACTTGTTGTCAGTAATTTATAGAATAAAACAAGAATGTACATTTTACTCAAAAATATACCTATGAAGAGAAAAATCAGGGAAACTGAACATTTTGCAGTGGTCTCTTCATTTTTGCCAGAAATGTATACAATCTGTCTTGTACCTTTGACTTTTTTCATCTCCTTTGAACAATAATAATAATAGCCTGTATTTATATAGCGCCAACCACAGCGTTCTACAGATCAGAGATGCATATACAGTCATAAGAAACAGTTGTGGAAAATACAATTATTAAAGCAAAAAAATATCAGCCCTGCTCGTAACAGGTTACAGTCTACAATGAGGTGGGGATGATACAAAGTACAGGTTCTTGTTTGCAATGATGGTCCAGCCATCTTGAGGAAAAGAGTAAATAAGGGACCTTTCACATCAGTGTTTTTGCTGATTCGTGGCAGATTTTCCACATCTGCTGCGTAACAGCCGACTTGCGTCAAGCCCCCATTCATACTCTATGGAACTTGTGGCACTTGCGGCAAGTAAAAAAACATGCAGCTAACTATGTTTTTTCGACTTGCCTCAAGTGATGGATTTGCTAGATTGTGCCAATAACCGCACCTGCCGCAAGTCCCATAGAGTATATATGGGGATTTGCCTCATGCTTGTCGCAAGTTGGCCTTTACACAAGTCTGCCGGATCTGCCACGAATCTGCGAAAACACTGATGTGAAAGGGGCCTAAGAGCGGAGTAAGTGGCCACCAGCCAATCTCTGTAGAGTTTTTGGGTCTGGAGGAGTTTGACAATTATGTTCAGAGAAGTAGTGGATAACCTATGTCTAAATTACTTTAATTAGAGAGAATGATTGGCGGCCCTAAAAAGATGTGTTTTTAGGGAGCATCTAAAGCTAAGTAAGTTGTGGGTAGTCCTAATCTCTTGGGGTGGAGCATCCCAGAGAATTGGTGCAGCTCGGGAGAAGTCTTGGAGCCGGGAGTGGGAGGTTCGTATTAGTGGAGATGTTAGTTTAAAGTCACTCCCAGCACAAAGAGAACGGGTGGGGTGATGGACAGAGATGAGGGTAGGGAGGTGCTGCACTGTGAAGAGCTTTGTGGATGAGAACAAGCAATTTGAATTGGATCCTGTAATGTATAGGCAGCCAGTACAATGACTGGCACAGAGCAGAAGCATCCAAGTGACGGTTAGCCAGATAGGTGACCCTGGCTGCTGCATTAAGGATAGACTGGAGAGGGGAAAGCTTAGAGAGGGGGAGGCCAATTTATAAAAAATTGCAATTAGTTGTTTCCATGGTGAGGAAGGGGCAAATTCTAGAGATGTTTTTCAGGTGCAAGCGGCAAGAGAGTGTATATAGGAAGTGAATGAAAGATCAGCATGAAACATAACACTCAGACAGCGAGCCTGCTGCCGCGGCATTATCATGGTGCCTTCTGGCCCTCCTGTGCATCCAGTATCACAGAGCTGTCCTATTTTTATCTGCTAATACTACATTTTCCCAGCAGCATTTTGCTTCTCCTCGGTGCTGCAGGCTCCTACCTCTGCTCTCTTACATGCTTTCTGATGGGTGTAGACATAAACATGAGAAATTTTTGTTTTTATATATGGATGTGATTCATTATTTTGAATGCACTGATGGTGATGGTCATAACGATTCCAAACTTCACATTTCATTAACGGTTTTTGGGATCTTCAGAGCAGAATGTTGTTCTCCCCTGCATGCATAGCAGAGTTTAGCATAGCAAAGCTGAGCTGTGCTACCAAAGGGTTGTCAGGGCAATGAGGATGACATGAGGAGGTCTGGCAGATCTTTTATTACAGAGTCATGGTTGCATAACTTTTTTTAATTAATTAAATAGGGTCATTAGTTGAGACTTGAAGCTGGTATCAATTGGATCTTCAACATAGCATAGCTGAAATGTGCTACACCCTTGTTGTCGAATGTTTTATTATATAGGGTCATTAGGTGCATCTGAGAATGCTCATCTGATAGCATTAGAACTACTGGAGGTTGAATCCAGTGTATGTACAGTAATTTTGAACTTTAGTAGCAAACTTCGCTATCCACATCATAGAGAAGAGAGATTTCTGAAAGTCTTGTTACATTGTCAAAATGGTTCACTGTACAGTTGAATTTTTCAGTCTCTTAAACACTACCGTCTGTACCCAATCAGTTTGGCCGTCACTTAAAGCCCCCATTCAAAGTGTCCATGTCATTTCATTGTAAAAAAAAACCCACAATACTGCACTCGTTGTTAATGATGGGTCATATAGCAAATAAGATAATGCTTTTTTTTGGTGCCATGTGACTCACATTCTCATTTTCTGTGCTCTTTTAAAAACTGCAATTTATGGCTGTGTGGGCATGGTAAACGTCTTCCAGCACTGTGTGTGTATTTTCACAGCTTCTGAGAGCTGGCTGATAGTGAAATTTGACAGCATAAGGGTAAGTGCACACTGGCCGGGTTTTCGGCGGTTTACCAGTGTAAACCGCCGTTTTGTTTACATTAGTTTTATGTTAATTTATGTTAATCCAAACCGGCGTTTGGATTAACATTAAAACTAATGTAAACAGCCCAAGGCTGTGCACACACCAGCGGTTACCCAGCGTCATCCGTTGCTAACCCGCAGGTTTCCCAGCGGGTTAGCAAAGAATGACCATGTTCTAAAAAACGGCGGTTCTGCAGCGGCTGCAAGCAGAATCATGTGCTGCTTCCAGCCGCTGCAGAATCGCCGCCGAGAACCCGCTGGCCAGCCGCCGGATACCGCCCGCACATACCCGCCAGGAAGCCGGTGGACGGCGCCGGAGCTTCCTGGCGGGTTCCGCAAGCTGCCGCCGACGAAACCGCCGGGTAAGTGTGAACTTACCCTAAAAGGGGTTAAAAATAAAAATGTAAACGGCAGTTATGCCTTAAGTCATCTAAACCGGTGTTCTCCAACTCCAGTCCTCCAGCTCCATTCCTGAGGACCCACCAACAGTGCAGGTTTTCAGGATTTCCTTAGCATTGTAGAGGTGTTGGAATAATAACCTCAGCAGATAATAAAATTATCTCATTTACAGTATTAAGGAAATCCTGAAAACATGCACTGTTGGTGGGTCCTGAAGACTGGAGTTGGCGGGACGCTGATCTAAACCCACCATTTTCCTAGAAAGTGGCAGTCCAGCTAATGTGTGTAAAGACCTCTCAATTTGTAGCTTGAAATCCCTGCTTTTTCAGGGCTTAGGAGTCCAGTGGGCGGTTGAACTAAATAATTGGCAGACGTCCCGTCCTGAGTAGTCAGGCATCACTGATTAAGACCGACGACTAAACTTCCTAAACCTAGAATTAGCAGAGATTTCAATCTGCCACTTCTTTTGATTCTTTTATACAATCTATTATATTAGTCTGCTCGGTTCCGTTTAAATCCTTTGGATAGATATAATTTTTTAGATAGGTGTCTGCTCACTGGGACTGTACATAGGGTCTGCCATGTGTTAGGGGTGACATCTGCTCACAGGGCTCTGTATGTATTTGGAATGTTCTTGAGACATGATTGAAATGTTGCACGGCCTGTTCTGTATTCTTGTGATTGCAGTGAACTCTGTGGTATTCATTGTGACTTTTAATTCCTCTCTGAAAAGAACAGCTCTGTTTTTGTGTGTATAAACTGGAAGATGTTCGTCAATCAGTTGCTACATTGATGGTTTCCTGCTGCATCGACTTAAGAGCGTTGTCCGGTTGAAACAAATCGTCACCTTTTATATAGTGTAGGTGATAACTTGTTGATCTGCGAGTGTCTGAGCACTGGAACCCACACGGCCAGGGACAATGGGGAATTTATATCCCTGGCAGGGAACTTAGGTCCCTCTACAAAATAGATTGGCAGGTCAAACATCCATTCGCTCTTCCATTTATCCTCAAAGTTCCCTGCTTTGTCCATTGGTCAGACCTCCACCAATGAATTAGTGATCAGCTATCCTGAGGATATCGGGTAATAACTTGTATTCATCATACAACCTTTTTAGCATTCATAAATATGAGACGCCAACATGTATTAAAAGTATAAGGATCCTTCTTCATAAATTACATGCAGTTAACTCCTGGAGGAGTAGGGACCTGCACCCCCTTCCCTTACTCTCCATCTTTTTCATCTTCACCCAGGCTTTAAAAGGTATAAGTGGCCTTAAGCTCATTGCATATGAATTTCTTTTAAATTACAGTCTCTAAAATTAAAGGGGTTGTCCTGGCTTTTGCTATAATTCATGTGTATCTACGCTACAAAATGTTGACCGTTTGTAATATACATGCTGTCAACATTTTTCATAGTTACCTAGGTATCACATGACATGGCCAGGGAACGTCCAGGGGGCATGTTTGCACTGGAGCCTGCATGGAAATGGGAAACTGGTCGTTTAATCCCAGTCTCCTACAAACACGCCCCTTCACCCAGTCTACACTATGCCCGGATCCAATAAAAGGATCTGTTTGAGGTGTAGAAACTACACCAAAAACAGAGCACAACCGCTCTGTGTGAACTCGGCCTAACCTGCAGATGTAGGGTTATGCTGCAAATTGATAGCATTCTGCTGTTGTGTGGTCACTGAGAGCCCAGCATCTGGGAAGAAATGACACCTATTCTTACCAGCAGCCTCCGGCTTTCGATCATAGGGGTGGAGATGCTTTCTGGCCATTCACTGTGTACTGAGCGGGGATTGAAACTGCTATGGTTGTTCCTCTAGGACTGAAAGCCTGAGGCTGCCAGGAGAAATAAATACAATTTCTCCCAATAGCCAGGCTTTCAATCCAGCGGCTGGGAAGTTTTTGGAACACTATTAGGTTCACCCAGTATCTGCAGGTCACTTGTGTTTTTTTTTTATTTTTATTTGGCGATAGGTTCTCTTTAAGCATTGTTTTAACTGCTTAGTTCTGCTCTTTTATAATCCACTTTGAACTGCTCCTCTACAAAATATCTGTCCTTTAAACATTGCTTCCAAATACTCACTGTCTGATTGTGGAGCGGAGAAGCTCATACAGGGAGAGCGTTTGAGCATTGACTCTGTCTAGAGCAGCAGTTCAATGCAGCTTCCAAAAGCCCATGAAACAGGAACCAAAAACAGCTTGGTGTTTTATAGTGTTTGATGCAAAGGAAGGCTGATCAGTGATTAAATGGAAATAAAAATGAAAGCACCAAAAATCACCTGATCCTTAAAGAGGACCTGTCACCAAACCAGGCATGGTGATCTAATTACAGCACTGGATACAGCATGTCTGCAGCATGCAGACAAGGAGTCCCCCAGCACTTGAGCAGCCCTGTACCCTGAGATAATACACTTAGAAAACTTATATGCTACAGCCACTAAGGAGGTGGTTAGGGACTGCAGCCAAGGGCAGATTCACAACCCCTGCATGTTTAATCTGCCCATCGCTGCCAATCATTCTCTCCCTGTCTGCAGCATTTAAACAGTTTTTTTTCTCTCCCGTTTAGCCCCACCCCTCAGGGGGCGGGGCTAATGGATTTTCTGGGAGAGAGAGAAAAAAACTCTGTTTAAATGCTGCAGACAGGGAGAGAATGATTGGCAGCGGTGGCAGATTACACATGCAGGGGTGTGAATCTGCCCTTGGCTGCAGCCCCTAGCCACCTCCTTAGTGGCTGGAGCATGTAAGTTTTCTAAGTGTATTATCTCGGGGTACAGGGGGGCTCAATGGCTGGGGGACCCCTTGTCTGGATGCTGCAGACATGCTGCATCCAGTGCTGTAATTAGATCACCATGCCTGGTTTGGTGACAGGTCCTCTTTAAGGCGTTTAGTAAAAGCCTTATGACAGTCTGCAGTCACCACTAGGGGGAGCACAATGGGGTTGGAGTTCTTTACCTCCCTATGTGTCTGCTGCAATGAATCTTGGCTTGCTCGGCATGTGAGCTTTACGTCCCCCAGTCACCGGCTGGCATCAGTCCGCTTACGTGGTACACTAAGCTGCTGTACTTGGAGAGCCCACTGTGGGCAGGGGCGAGGCTCTCCCTATTCCATAGTAGCAGGAAGTAGGTGTTTGGAAAGCTCATTGTGCTCAGGTTTTAGTTGGGAGTAATCTCTTGTGTAACAGAAACTCTAGCTTGTCTTTACCTGTCTCAGGTATGACCTAATCGAGAACACAAAACCAGGCTAATATATTTGTGAGATTTCTATAAAACTTTTTTTCCCAGCATTTCTGGGGCCGTTTTTATGCTTTTATCTCCTCTAAATGGAGGGAGGGGGGATCCAATATATAATTAGCACAGTAAAGGTTTCTGTATAGCTCCATAGGCTTAATTATCCCCAATCAATATGGACTGGCTGTTTGCTTTCCTTAAAGGAAAGGACAAAAAGCTCAAGTGGGTTCTATTCTTTCGGTTAAAGCAGAAATTGATCATGTTGTGTAATATCCACAATACTCCTAGCTACATTGTCAGAGTTTTTCAATAAACTTTTTTTTTTCTTCGAGACAAAGCAGTTTCAATGCAAAAGAGCTGAATAGTCACAATACCGTGTAGGTGAGCAAGTATAAAAAATGCTATCCACATAATACATTCTGTGCCCAGCCCACCAGGTGGGGAAGATGGGTCATAGCTGGCCAAGTTTCCCAAGTGTGGTGGTGAGGGCCTGTAATGGCCATGTGCTGTTCACACTGCTGCAGTGCTTGTTACAGTGTATCAGAACAGCACATTTGTAGTGCACCTGTTTAGTTAAAGGCGAACCCTGGGGAGATATAAATATTTTTATACAGTCCCTGCCTTCCTAGATGATGAAGCAGAGTTGGACACTGCAGTTCTAGGATTTATAGATCTCTTATAAATCCATAAAATCATATCTGCTCCTCAGCTCTCACCTCTCCTTTCGGGGACAGAGAAATTCACCCTCATGCTGCCGCAGTGACCAGAGGTGTGTCGGGGGGTGTGGACCCTGGGGGCTACTGGATCATCTTACATTCCTGCCCCCCTCATACTTCTGTATGGGCAGGGGGAATGACCTCCATCCCCATGGTCTCAGTACATGCTGACCCTGATATACCATCCTATGTAATGTATGAACAGGGGTGTTCTCTCTTCAAATAACAATCATGTCATCAAGCAGATATAAATACATGCTACGATCTTTTGCTGTGCAATGCTATGACGGTGCATAATGTGTGCTGTCATGTATCAGGCTAGGAGCAGAGGCAAAGCACTACATTGATCGATTCAGCACTACCATGGTCTCACCTCTCCCATATCAACTTTGTATCTTCCTGTCCCCTGAAACTTTAGCACTATGCATGACTTACGGTAATTTCTCTGTCCCCGAAGGGAGGGGTGAGAGCTGAGTAGAAGATATGATTTTATTGATTTTAAAGTGATTTATAGAACCTAGAACTGTAGTGACCAGCTCTGCTTCATCATGTAGGAAGGACAGGACAGCACAAAAATGTTTTATCTCCCAGGAGTTCAACTTTATATATGATCTGTACAATGATGAGTTTCATCCCTATAGAGTCATCGGGGCTTGCATTTAAAGGGAACCTGTCACTGAGTTTTTCCCATATAAGCTGCAGCCACCAACAGTAAGCCCTTATATACAGCATTCTAGAATATGGCATGTAAGTCTCCAAGCCGATCTGTATAACATAAAAAAGAGCTTCTATTATACTTACCTGTGTGGCGGTCCGGTCCGATGGGGCGTCTCTGGTCTTGATTAGGTGCCTCCTCTCTTCTTGCTTCTTGTCGATGATGCGTCCTACTTTATCCACACAGTGTCCTTTGTTGTGCACGTGCACTTATCTCTGTACTGCTGAGGGCAGAGCAAAGTACTGTACTGCGCATGTGCGGGTATACATTGACCTTTACCTGTGACTGCACATTAGATTACAGCAGGGCAGAGAGAAGTGCGCCTGCACAGGAGCGGGATGGAAGACTCTGTGTGGATGTCGTGGGTTGATCCAACATACAGTTTGTGGCAAGTGACCCATTTCCAGTGAAATATTGAGTACCTGTAATTTTTCCTATATTCTGCCTGCATAGGTTGAGTAGATAGAAGCCTGATAGCGGTCATGCATGGAGTGCAGTTTGGGGTCTGGCAGCATTGCTCCAACCCGTTAGTGACCTGTTGTCTTGCATTAGTTTCCATTGTTTCCTGCAGACACATTAGTCATTACTCCCCGCTGATCTGGGCAGACTGTCTCCAGTAAATGCACAGCATTATTATTGTGCAGCTTTTTGTTATTAGCTGTACCCATCATTGAAAAGCTGAGGATTATATGGCGTGGGTGGAGAGTATGAATACAGGCACTAGGTGTAACTTGCTCTATGAGCTCTTTACTTGACAGATACATTAATTTGTGCTTACAAGTGTCTTTTAGAATTGAGAGTTGATCTGTATGTGAACGACTGCAATTCTGCACCAAAACCAGCACTAATAACAATAATATTCATTAATTTAGTGCCATCATATTCCATAGCACCTTACAGACATCATCATTAGTGTCCCCATTGGGGCTCACAATCTATATTCCCTATTTGTAAGTCTTTGGAGTGTGGGAGAAAACTGGAGAACCCGGAGGAAACCAGGGCTGTGGAGTCGGTGCCCATTTTGGGTGGAGTTGGAGTCTGAGTTAGATTGAGGGAAATTGAGGAGTCAGTTGGAGTTGGATATGTGGCTTATTGACTTCACAGCCATGGTTATGGAGTCGGAGTCTGTGACTATTTTGGTCGAGTTGGAATGTTTGGCTTACCGACTCCACAGCCCTGGAGGAAACCCAGGCAAACACTGGGAGAACATACAAACTCCTTGCAAATGTGTTTTTGGTGGGAATTAAACACAGGACACCAGCTCTGAAAGACTGAAGTGCTAACCACTGAGCCACCATACAGCACTAACCACTGAGCCACCATACAGCGCTAACCACTGAGCCACCATACAGTGCTAACCACTGAGCCACCGTACAGTGCTAACCGCTGAGCCACCGTACAGTGCTAACTGCTGAGCCACCGTACAGTGCTAACCACTGAGCCACCATATACTGTGCTAACCACTGAGCCACCATACAGTGCTAACCACTGAGCCACCATACAGTGCTAACCACTGAGCCACCATACAGTGCTAACTACTGAGCCACCGTACAGTGCTAACCACTGAGTCACTGTACAGTGCTAACCACTGAGCCACCATATACAGTGCTAACCACTGAGCCACCATATACAGTGCTGACCACTGAGCCACCACACAGTGCTAACCTCTGAGCCAGCGTATACAGTGCTAACCACTGAGCCACCGTACAGTGCTAACTCTGGAGCTACCATGCCACCTGTGATCTGTAACCTTTGACTCTCCAGCTCTCGGCATATTACAGTCATGGATGTAATGCAGAGCTATAGCTTCTTTCTATAACCTATTTATACATGGGTACGAATTAGCATTTACTTCTGTTAAAAAAAAAATCAAAATTTTAGCTTCTTTCAGTCTAAACTCCTATTCTAATGTATTTCCTACAGGTGTCACATTTAGGGTATGTGCACATCAGTCGTTTTGTGGGCTGTTTTTGGAAGTTTTCCGTCGGCGGTTTCCGCTGAGTTTTATGTTAATTTATGTTAATCCTAGCCACCGGCTGGATTAACATGCTAGTCAATGGAGTTTAGAAAACGCTGTCTACATTAGAACGATTTTTGTCTGGTCGTTTTCAGTTTATTCACCGGTTTTCCACCGATTGTCAAAGATAGAGCAAGCGACTTCTTTTCAGCGTTTTTCCAGCGGTTCCAGCTGAACAAGTGCACCAAAGACCAGTCTGGAAATCGCTAAGAAAAACGCCGAGGAAATCGCCAAGAACACGCTGTCCGACCGCTAGTAACCCGATCGCAAATCGTTAGCAAAACGCTAACAAAACCAGGGACACTGGCGAGTTCAGAAAACTCAGTTCTGCCATTCTCCACCGGTTCCCGGTCGTTCTGCAAAGATGCAGAAACGACTGATGTGCACATACCCTTAGACCTTTTGGTGGGTGTTTCTGATCAGAATTGGAGGATCCATAATCTCCCTGTGCCTCATTCATGTCTGTTTGTCTCATCCAAGTTAAACCTGTGTTTTTTCTGGCACAGCACATTATAATCTTTGGAGCGATTCATGTCTTTTTTTTTTTTTTTTTTTTTTGGCATCATGGATGAAAAGTGCCAGTACAAGTGTATGGGTCCATGAAAATCACATATATCCGTATGCTGTCAGTGTTTAACATTGCAGGGGATAGGAGAAGCGTTGTGATATATTTATCCATCCGTGAAAAACAGTGTGGCGGGGTGAGTAAGCACAGGCCGTTCACACATAGAACGCTGCGCAATACGCTGTGTGTAAACGCAGCCTTATCTTAAAGTAGTTGTCCGCTACTTGGACAACCCCTCTTCAATCAACATGTTTGAGCTCCGACACTGTCTTGATGTTCGATTCCTCCAAAAACGAAGAGTCTCCGAGAGCTGACTTGACTTAACAATGTCATGTGAGCCCTTGGAGTGTGGGTGCTGACACCGCTGGAACCACACCGCCACCGGAGAGGAGTATAAGTGCTGGTATTTTAACAGGGGCAAGCATGATGATTCAGAATTCCTTTGAAGTGTTATTCTCACTATGGCGATATTGTTTTCAATGCGCAGTAGCTGCATGACTATATTGTTATTATAGAGTAAATGGCCAACATCATTTCCTTTTTTTCATCTTTTTTTGCCCTCTTTGCAGTCATCTTATAGCTGAATGAACAGTCCTATATTTATCTGTTAAAATAACATTTCCTAGTTGCACCCGTTTTCTCCTCAGTGCTGCAGGCTCCTTCCTCCACCCCCCTATGTGCTTATGGATAGAGCTATTTAAACAAAGGATAATTCTATTTCTGTGGATGAGGTGACCTCTGATTATTTTGAATGTATTGACTGTGACCCAGGCAGTGACCAATAGTCATTACTATTTACAAACTCCACATTTCATTGGTTCTATGGAGATCTTCAGAGCATGATCATTCTCTCCCCTACATGCATGAAATAGCTGAGTTGTGATACAACACAGTTGTCCGGGTAATGAGGATACCATGAAGGAGTATGGGGATGTTTTATTGGTCAGGGTAATAGATGCATGTCTTTTAGTAATTTAAACAGGGTAATGATTAGATGCACATGCAGCTGGCATCAGTAGGAGCAGAGATACAAACTGCCTGTCAGAAGTTCTATCAGACAGGGTCCTTAGGTCCATCTGAGAATGCATTGGAAGTACTGAGGGATGATCCAGTGTCAAGAGCTGTGTCAGCACGAGTCTCTTGGCTTGATGGTTGGCTACAGCAGTGACGCCCAAGGTGGACATGACGTCCCGCCTGCAGCAAAAGAAAAGAACAGAGCACAGCAGATAACCAGTGCTGGACCCAGGGAAGGCAAATACCTGCTGTGTGTCTTTATTTGGGGCAACACATTTATAAATGTGGAAAGCCCCTTTAAACCTGAACTCTTCATTAAGTTTTGATATTTTACATTTTTATTAAAGGCTTTAAACAGAATTTCAGCCAAAAATCTGAACATTTTTCTTCCATTTCTTTCTAGGACTTTCCAGTGTACAAAAAAATTCTGGAGATCTCACATGACCTGGGAAACTTTCTGGAGTTACCTCAATTCCCTCCAGTAACGGACACCTGCTATTACCACCCTAATGTGCTCTGCATGAAGTATCTGATGGAGCTAAATCTGCCAGGTAATATTGTTATTTTTCTACAGGTCTGACTGACTGCTATAAGTGTGTGCTTTTGGGAGGAAAATAAGGGGTGCATCTTATAGTCTGGATGTGTCTGGTTCCCTGGGGGGGTTAAAAGCGGTGGAGTGTACAAAATGCCTTTTTCTCTCAAATGTCATTCACAAATTTGCCTAAATCTGTGTTAGGGCGGTTTCACACTAGTGTTTTTCCAATTTGCGTCGGTATCCGTCAAAATCCTGAAGCCTCCTGATCAGGCATGTGTCCCTATATTCAACATAGGGGTCACATGGACATGAGCTGGCATCAGGATTTAGGCAGATCCGAACCACTGCGTCATTTTGATGTCATCCACAAACACAGAAAGTTGCACTTTTGCGGCACAGTAACAATCCGGATGCTGCGCAATGCGACAAAATGACGCCTCGATATAAGCACGGCCACATCCAGCCGTTGGTTAATGCGGCCAAGCCGGATCAGGATTTCACACTGAGCATGCCCAGTAGCCTGGAAAAAAACCTCTCCCTCTTTTTCTCTCTCCCTCTTTTTCTCTCCCTCCCTCCATCTCTCCCTCCCTCCATCTCTTTCCCTCCCTCCATCTCTCTTTCCCTCCCTCCATCTCTCTCTCCCTCCCTCCATCTCTCTCTCCCTCCCTCCATCTCTCCCTCCCTCCCTCCATCTCTCTCTCCCTCCCTCCATCTCTCTCTCCCTCCCTCCATCTCTCTCTCCCTCCCTCCATCTCTCTCTCCCTCCCTCCATCTCTCTCTCTCCCTCCCTCCATCTCTCTCTCTCCCTCCCTCCATCTCTCTCTCTCTCTCCCTCCCTCCATCTCTCTCTCTCTCTCCCTCCCTCCATCTCTCTCTCTCTCCCTCCCTCCATCTCTCTCTCTCTCCCTCCCTCCATCTCTCTCTCTCTCCCTCCATCTCTCTCTCTCTCCCTCCCTCCATCTCTCTCTCTCCCTCCCTCCATCTCTCTCTCCCTCCCTCCATCTCTCTCTCCCTCTCTCTCTCCCCCTCCCTCCCTCCCTTTACCTCTCTCTCTACCTCTCTCTACCTCTCTCTCTACCTCTCTCTCTACCTCTCTCTCTACCTCTCTCTCTCTACCTCTCTCTCTACCTCTCTCTCTACCTCTCTCTCTCTACCTCTCTCTCTCTACCTCCCTCTCTCTCTACCTCTCTCTCTCTCTACCTCTCTCTCTCTCTACCTCTCTCCCCCTCTCTCTCTCTACCTCTCTCTCTTCCTCTCTCTCTCCACCTCTCTCTCTCTCTCCACCTCTCTCTCCCCCCTCTCTCTCTCTACCTCTCTCTACCTCTCTCTCCTCTCTCTCTCTCTCTACCTCTCTCTCCCCCCTCTCTCTCTCTACCTCTCTCTACCTCTCTCTCCCTCTACCTCTCTCTCCCTCTACCTCCCTCTCTCCCTCTACCTCCCTCTCTCCCTCTACCTCCCTCTCTCCCTCTACCTCCCTCTCTCCCTCTACCTCCCTCTCTCCAGACCCATGATACTAGAAATTCCTATTGAAATTGTCATTTGTAAAATAAAACACAGGATGAATCAGGACAGAAATGCATGCAAAAGTGATAAGTGCAGCTTTTTTTTTTTTTTTTTTAAATGCTGCGGTGTCATGCCGCTGTTTACCCTGGTTACCAGCGTTCTCGCTGGCGCTGATCGCTGGTGAGTCTGCCTGTTTGACATCCCGCCAGCGATCAGATAGCGATGTCCAGTGATCCCGGCCACGTCGCTGGGACATAGTACTGTGTGACGGGGCCTTCAGTGACTACTTATTTTTCGAGATAATCCATCCACTTCACTGGTGTGACATATCAAGATGCTGATTATACAGCATGATTATTGCACAGGTGTTCCTTTGACTGGCCATAATACAGGACCACTCTAAAATGTGTAGTTTTATCACACAGCACAATGCCACAGATGTCACAAGTTTTGAGGTGGTGTACAATTATCATGCTCACTTCAGGAAAGTCCACCAAAGCTGTTGCTTGTGAATTGAATGTTCATTTCTCTGCCATAAGCTGTCTCCAAAGGCATTTAAGAGAATATGGCAGAACATTCAACCGGCCTCACAATTGCAGATCACTTGTAACCAGCCCAGGAGCTCCACATCCAGCATCTTCACCTCCAAGATTGTATGAGACCGGCCACCCGGACAGCTGCTGCCACAATTGGTTTGTATAACCAAAGAATATGTGCACAAAAATGTCAGAAACCATCTCAGGGAAGCTCATCTGCAGCTCATCGTCCTCATCGGAGTCTCCACCTGACTGCAGCTAATCATCATCGGTGTCTGCACCTGACTGCAGCTCATTGTCCTCATCGGGGTCTCCACCTGACTGCAGCTCATTGTCCTCATCGGGGTCTCCACCTGACTGCAGCTCATTGTCCTCATCGGGGTCTCCACCTGACTGCAGCTCATTGTCCTCATCGGGGTCTCCACCTGACTGCAGCTCATTGTCCTCATCGGGGTCTCCACCTGACTGTAGCTAATCGTCCTCATCGGGGTCTCCACCTGACTGTAGCTAATCGTCCTCATCGGAGTCTCCACCTGACTGCAGCTCATTGTCCTCATCGGGGTCTCCACCTGACTGCAGCTCATTGTCCTCATCGGGGTCTCCACCTGACTGCAGCTCATTGTCCTCATCGGGGTCTCCACCTGACTGCAGCTCATTGTCCTCATCGGGGTCTCCACCTGACTGCAGCTCATTGTCCTCATCGGGGTCTCCACCTGACTGCAGCTCATTGTCCTCATCGGGGTCTCCACCTGACTGTAGCTATCGTCCTCATCAGGGTCTCACCTGACTGTAGCTAATGTCCTCATCGGAGTCTCCACCTGACTGCAGCTCATTGTCCTCATCGGGGTCTCCACCTGACTGCAGTCATTGTCCTCATCGGGGTCTCCACCTGACTGCAGCTCATTGTCCTCATCGGGGTCTCCACCTGACTGTAGCTAATCGTCTTCATCGGAGACTCCACCTGACTGCAGCTCATCATTCTACATTTATTGTTTTAAAGAGCAAAGAAATTTTATATTCGAATAAATTTTATAACAACATATATAACTTGTTTACACAGTTATATCAATATAACAGTCCTGTCCAAATAATCAACACTAGTATAAACCAATTCCATACTGGATATTATAAGACAGGGGGAGGGAAAGAAAGGACCACACATGAAGGAAAGGGGCAGCCGGGATTGGACACAGAAGGTAAATGAATGGATAGTGGAGGTGGTAATCTTTAGGAGCTTTGTTTTTAAACATGTCTGCATACCAATTAATTATGAGAAGACCAGAAAAACCAGGAAAGATATTAAAACCATCCTAGGTGTGCAGCTCATCCTCCTCATTGGGGTCTCCACCTCACTGTAGCTCGTCATCCTCATCGGGATCTCCACCTGACTGCAGCTCATTGTCCTCATCGGGGTCTCCACCTGATTACAGATCATCGTCCTCATGGGTCTTCACCTGACTGCTAATCATCCTCATTGTGATCTCCACCTGACTGCAGCTTGTCGTCCTATTGGGGTCTCACCTGACTGCAGCTCGTTGTCCTCATCGGGGTCTCTACCTGACTGCAGCTCGTCATCCTTATAGGGGTCTCCACCTGACTGCAGCTCGTCATCCTCATCGGGGTCTCCACTCGACTCAGCTCAGTTGTCCTCATCGGGGTCTCCACCTGACTGCAAATCATCATCCTTATGGAAAGATATTAAAACCATCCTAGGTGTGCAGCTCATCCTCCTCATAGGGGTCTCCACCTAACTGCAGCTCATCCTCCTCATTGGGGTCTCCACCTGACTGTAGCTCGTCATCCTCATCGGGATCTCCACCTGACTGCAGCTCGTCATCCTCATAGGGGTCTCCACCTGACTGCAGCTCGTCATCCTCATAGGGGTCTCCACCTGACTGCAGCTTGTCATCCTCATCGGGGTCACCACCTGACTGCAGCTCGTCATCCTCATCGGGGTCTCCACCTGACTGCAGCTAGTCATCCTCATCGGGGTCTCTACCTGACTGCAGCTCGTTGTCCTCATCGGGGTCTCTACCTGACTGCAGCTCGTCATCCTTATAGGGGTCTCCACCTGACTGCAGCTCGTCATCCTCATCGGGGTCTCCACCTGACTGCAGCTCGTCATCCTCATCGGGGTCTCCACCTGACTGCAGCTCGTCATCCTCATCGGGGTCTCCACCTGACTGCAGCTCGTCTCCTCATCGGGGTCTCCACCTGACTGCAGCTCGTTTGTCACTCATCGGGGTCTCCACCTGACTGCAAATCATCATCCTATGGAAAGATTATTAAACCATCTCTAGGTGTGCAGCTCATCTCCTCATAGGGGTCTCCACCTAACTGCAGTCTCATCCTCCTCATTGGGGTCTCCACCTGACTTAGCTCGTCATCCTCATAGGGGTCTCCACCTGACTGCAGCTCGTCATCCTCATGGGGTCTCCACCTGACTGCAGTGTCATCCTTCGGTCTCACTCTGAGTCGCATCCTCATCGGGGTCCCACCTGACTGCAGCTCGTCATCCTCATCGGGGTCTCCACCTGACTGCAGCTCGTCATCCTCATCGGGGTCTCCACCTGACTGCAGCTCTCGTCATCTCATCGGGGTCGCCTCTCACTGACATCTGCACGATGCATCGTTCATCCCTCATCGGGGTCTCCACTGACTGCAGCTCGTCGTCCTCATGGGTCCACCTGACTGCGCTCGTCTCCTCATTGGGGTCTCCACCTGACTGCAGCTCGTCTCTCATGGGCTCCACTGACTGCAGTCGTCTCCTCATGGGGTCTCCACCTGACTGCAGCTCTCGTCCTCATGGGTCTCACGACTCACGTCTTGGGGTCTCCACCTGACTGCAGCTCGTCTCCTCATCGGGGTCTCCACCTGGCACGTTGCCAGGTCTCCTGCTGCATTCCTCATCGGGGTCTCCACACTGATCTTAGTCATGACTGAGTAGTCAACCTCATCGGGGTCTCTGCCAGTCTGCACTCGTTGTTGTACCTGACTTTAGAGGTCAAATGCACACATCCGATGGTGTCTGGCACGTTGGAAAGGTGTTCTCTTTGTTTTCTTCACAGATCCCAGTTTTCACTGTACAGAGTAGATGGCAGACTGGGAAATAGTGGACACACCAGATACTGATTGGTTTTCTGACCTCCCCGACACTATAAAACGAAACATTTTAAGGCTCCATTCCACGCATCAATATCGTTAACAATATCGTTGCAACATCACCGGTTTTGTGACAGCAACCTCGTAACGACATTATTGCGTGTGATATTTACCAACGACCAACAATGAAGTCGTTCATCATTGATCGTTGGTAAATGGCCAGGACCATTTTTTGATCGTTGGTCTCCCGCTGGGCGGCCAGCATTGGCATGGGTGACAGAGGGAGACCAAAATCAACGACCTCCCACAGCACACTGGGAGGCTGGACCCAGGTTAAACATCGGGTAACTAAGCGCAGCGCTGCGCTTAGTTACCCAATGTGTACCTGGATACCAGCGTTTTCGCTGATCACTGGCGAGTCTACCTGTTTGACAGCTCACCAGCAATCAGATCACGATGTCCCAGCGACCCCCATCGTTGATTGGATCGCTAGGACATTGTGTAACGGGGCCTTTAGGCTGGCCTTTTATTGTAGTCTGAGGCACACCTGTGTAATAATCATGCTGCCTGATCAGCATCCTGGTATGTCACACCTGTGAGGTGGATGGATGATCTCGGCAAAGGAGAAGTGATCACTAACACAGATTTACACAAATTTATGGACAATATTTGAGAGAGAAAGGCCTTTTGTGCATGGAAAAAGTCTTCGATCTCTGAGTACAGCTCATGGAAAGTGCGAGTAAACATGAAAGTAATGTGGTTATATTTTTGTTCAGTATATGTTGATAATTTAATATCCTAATTCTTGAGCAATTAGGTGCAACTTCTGAATAATATCAGCATATCCTTTATCTTTTGAGAGTTGTTAAACACATCAGACTGCAGATTTCCATCCAGAAACTCATTAAAATAGGTCATCAGTTGCCGAGCTTGTCACTAATTTTATGGTCTGCTGTTAATAGAGAGAACTCTTAAAATAGACAAACTTCAGGGAAATCTGTCTGCAGTTTTTGCTATTTAATCTGAGAGCAGCATAATGTGTAGAGAACCTTATTTCAGGGATATGTCACTGACTAAGCAGCTTGCTTTAGTTTCGATACAATCAGTGTTTTAGCAGCAAGAGATTATCACTGCCAGACTAGGTCTCGCTTCTAACACATTCCAGCTAATCTGTGTAACCCTGCCCCCACCACTGACACCTTGCTGACAATATACAGTGTACACTTGAACCTGGTGGGGGTGGGGTTATACAACGCTCAGCATTCTGAGCACTGCCGCAAATCCAGCAGAGAAGATGGAGATTCTATCAAAACTACATCAAGCAGTCCAGTAAGTGACACATTGCTGGAATCAGAGTCTCTGCCTCTATATTATTCTGGTCCTAGATTCCATAGCAAAAATATGCTGACAGATTCCCATTGAGGCAGTGAGATCAAGGGTGGCTAGCTTTCCTAAGTGGAAGTCAAGGGAAATGGAAACCCGCAGTTGTCTGCTGGCTGCAGATTGAGTTATCTGAGAATCTGTCAGTGAACTTGGTCTGTTTCTCTTGTTATCTGCTCCTTTCAGCTGATTCAGCAGTGAGTGTGCAGGGCAACTAAGAGCCTTTAAAAGCCAAATGCTGCCAACTGAGGCAGATAACCCCTTAGAGAGTTTACACCCCTTAGAGGGTTTACATGTAAATGACTTTATAGAGTATTGGTTGCTCCAGTCTCAATAACTTCAGTGCAATCACTGCACCATCTTCCGCATTGAGGTCTTTGGGAATTTCCGTCCTCTGAGCCCTTCAGGCCGGTTCTTCCCTCTGGCAGGGAATTATTTGTGGCATTTCTTGTCTCTCGCACCAGTGACAGATTGCGGAGTTCACTGATGTCTGATAAATCTCAAGTCGAGTTTCTCGTTAGACTGGAAATGTAGGAACTGACTGTACGGCACAGATCAGTGATAGCCGGCATGTCCTGCGTGTTTACCGCACACAGAGGTCAGATCCTGTGATGTTCCTTAAGCAACAAAACAGGTTGTTCGGCTTCTGACTTGTCGTTAATTACCACCTTGGCTGATTCCCCCAATGTGGCTGACGTTCAGATGGGGTTTCCATGGGTGTTAGACACAGGTGCGCGAGTGTTGGCACAGTGACTGCTTCTTTGGAGAACATATCCGCTTGGATGCAAACCTTCTTAAAAAGATAACATGGTAATTTGAAGAACGACACAGTGGGCTGTGGGTTGTGCACCATATCTCCATTTCCCAGGTGTACATTTAAAGCACCTTTACAGTGGGGGGTTTATTCACCTGTGTAGTGGTGTTTTAAATGTACATCCTCTGCCCTAGGTTATATACTCACCTTTAAGCAGCGTCAAATCTTGCCAATCCCAGACCAGTCCCTTGGCGCCATCTTGTGCCTGTAATATCTGTCTCAATGCATCTCTAAGAGCCTCATTCTGGCTCACATAGAGATGCATTGAGGTGCCACCTCTAGTGCGCTCAATGATACACTGGAGCTGCCGGCAGGTCATTTTTACGCTGCAGACCAACCAGAGTATCTGAAGGCAGCAGGTGGTGAGTATCGGACAGGGGACAGGCGACTTACATTTAAAGCTCCACTCCAGTGATGCAATAATAAAAATACACTGGAGTGGGGCTTTAAAGGGTTTGTACCAAGCGCTACGTACAGATTATAACCTGCTGATTAATGGGGGGAGCACATTGGTACCCCGTCGATACTGAACACAGCAGCGGTTGAGCGTGTACCAGGGTCGCCAACCGTACAGAACTTCCCGGATACTCCATAACAAGGACACTTTGTGTCCCCTGCTTGTGAATAGACTGGGATGTGTCTGTCATTTTTGGAATACTAGTGAAACCTTTTCAGATTTGTGGCGCCACATAGCCCAGCGCTGGATAACGCGGCTCTCTTGTATAGCGCTCGTCCATGGAGCATTCCTCCATAAGTATAGCATACTGAGGAAGGTCTAATTGTCAGAAAGAATCATTTGTGCATACCTATTACCACTGCATAATAAAAAATGAATCTTCATAAAGTGGACCCCCGAGTGCCAGGTCAGTTTTCAATATATCTGAAGGCTTTGTGCACCATAACCTAAGGAGTGATATAATACCAATAATTACTGTAATGAAAGGTTGGTTGCCTGTGATTGATTTATTGATAAACTGTCCAGAAAAAATGAAGTTGCAGTGCTCCATTCATTGTTTATGGCAGGGCTGTGGAGTCCGAGTAGTGGAGGCGCTGTCCGTTTTGGTGGAGTCGGAGTCGGCTTCAGGGAAATTGAGGAGTCGGAGTTGGATGTTTGGCTTATTGACTTCACAGCCCTGGTTTATGGGACAGCTAAAGAGTAGAACAAAAATGTGAAAAAAAAAAATCTCAGAAATAAAGGCAGCCTTCCTTACTGATACCAGATCACAATACCAAGGCACAGGTACGTGTAGTGCTCAGGTTCTGGCTTGCCATTAGTGATCCATAGGCTGTAAGCTGTGCACCTCATGTACCTGTATGACTGGTGCCCTATGCAAGGCTAATCTAGTGCATGTTTATACTAGGCCGCCCCCTCCTCCATGATATGGTAGGTTGAGTGGTTGTTTAATCAGTATTTTCCCCGTGCTGCCCTGCCTTCATCATGGGGTCTGCTCCATCCTGTAGTGCTTTGGTTTTGAGATCTGATGTCAGTAAGGCCCCGCTGCCTCTTTTCCTGCCATACAGTGCAGAGTTTAAACTACTTTCACATCTGAGTGTTTGTCACATCCGGTTTTTCACTGCTCAGTAGGCGGATAAAAGCTGCTGCTAAATGCCGTAATAAAAATGCCCGAAGTGCCGGATGTGTTCAGATGCGGCAGAAAAATGACGTAACCGAAAGACAACACACAATTCCAGAACTCCATAGGAAATGCATTGTCAGGAACACAATGTTGCCGGATCCGGTGTTTTTCAAAAAAGGCTGAATTCTGCCGGATTTGAAAAACGCAGATGTGAAAGTAGTCTTACACTCACACACTTACACTTACACTCACACTCTTACACTCACACTCTTACACTCACACTCTTACACTCACACACTTACACTTACACTCACACTCTTACACTCACACTCTTACACTCACACTCTTACACTCACACACTTACACTCACACTCTTACACTCACACACTTACACTCACACTCTTACACTCACACTCTTACACTCACACTCTTACACTCACACACTTACACTTACACTCACACTCTTACACTCACACACTTACACTTACACTCACACTCTTACACTCACACACTTACACTCACACTCTTACACTTACACTTTTGTATAGGTTTTTTTGATTCAATTCCCAAGTTGTAAACAATCTTGCACATATGGGTCGGCACAGAGTGCACAATCACTTTCTTAGGACACGCCTGCCCGTCCAGACATCTTACCAGCGGCTTTACAACCAATGAAGAATCTTTGCATCTTCTGTTCTCTTAAAGCGAACCTGTTATGTCCGATGCACTATAACCCTTAGATATTGGGTTATTCTGCAGGTCCAACGCTGTCCAACCTCCTTACTGAAAGTGTGGCTACCAGGATAAAATTACCTTCATTCTTTCTGAGAGCCTCCGGCTTTTAAGAGAAACTGTCACCAGGTTTTTGCTACCCTATCTGAGAGCTGCATATTGCAGGAACAGAGACCCCAGAGATTCCAGCTATGTGTCACTTACTGGGCTGCTTGCTGTCATTTTGATAAAAGTGCCATTTTCGCAGCTGCAGATTTTTGTATATATCCCTGTCCACACCAGTGATTGACCGCTTTCTGCCTATACACACTACATTCATGGCTGCCATGACTGAGACCTCAGCGTCGAAACGTGTTTGCCCTAGTACCTAGCACATTTCCTGCCTGTATCTCTGAAGTTTTTATGTGCAATAAAAGAACACCGCTTTATTGAAACGGATTTTGTCTCGCTGGAATCCTTTCTCCCATTTCTACCATCGCACTATCAGCCCGCCACCAGGGCTGTACCGTGCTGGACTACTCCTAAGGAATCAGGACTTCAACTATCGGTGAGCTGTTATTCCCTTCCCTCTCTCCCTGCATAATTCTTCCTATGTTAACACGGGAACGCATGGTACCTGTGTTTTGCCGCGTTAGTATGCGTTTACGTTCGGATGCGTTTTTATCTAAATGCCCTCCTAACGCAACATGTTGCATTTTTTGTACGTCTGTGGGTGCTCGCTTCCTACGCAAGTGTCCTGAAGTGCACAAAAAATGAATGCAGGTCAATAAATCCGCAGTGACAGCACAGGTGAACGCTACGTATCACATAGAAAGTAGTGTAAAACGACCCAGCCATATATATTCTCATTCTTTCATTCATTCTCTCATTCATCCTCTTTCATTCTCTCATTCATTCTCTCTCTTATATCTTCGCCGCTGATCTCCACTTCCCGTTCACCGAGACCGCTCATTGGGTGGCCGGGAACAGTTTTCAGTCACATACTATGTGAATGCATGCGGAGAATCACCGCTGCGTTCACATCAGTATGACCGCATTCAGCTCTGTTTGCATCTGCATGTCAGACGCATGCAGACCAAACGCTAGTGTGAAGCTAGTCTTAGCTGTCAGTAATTACTTCCTGCTGGTGATATCCCAGTGAGCTCCCCAGCAGAAGGTGATCACTTCCCCTGTGTTTTCAATGCTGCATCAGCTCATCGGAACATAAGGAAGCGATCAGACTGTGCAGCACTGAGGCCCCCTAGTGGGCCAAGTAAAATGAACAAAACATTTTTTTTACAAATATGAAAAAAAATCCTAAAAGTTCAAATCACCCCCCTTTGGCTCTGCTGAAAAAAAAAAAAAATATATATATATATACACACATTTGGTATCCTGCTTTCAGAAATGCCTGATCTGTCAAAATATAAAATGAATTAATCAGATCTGTAAACTGCATAACGGAAAAAAGTCCGAACACCAAAATTTTATTGTTTTGGTCCCCACAACATTGCAATAACGGGCAATCAAAACCGCGCATCCACCCAAATATGGTATCATTAGAAACGTCAGCTCAACAAGCAAAAAATAAGCTGTCAGTCTTTTTCTTTAAAAACGTCAGAATCTTTTTCACCACTTAGATAACAGTAATAGTTAGTATACATATTTGGTATCTACAAACTCGTACCGACCCGAGGTATCACACTGACACATCAGTTTTTCCATATGGTGAACATGGCGAATAAAAACCGTGTAATTACACTTTTTTTTGCAATTTCACTGCATTTGGAATTTTTTTGCCCCATTTTCCTGTTCACTATATGGTAAAATGAATTCTGTTAATTACAAACTACAACTCATCCCGCAAAAAGCAAGCCCTCGTATGTCTAAATTAACGTAAAAATAAAAAAATATGGCTCTTGGAAGAAATGGAGGGAAAAACGGAAACTTAAAAACAAAAAATCGCCCGGGGGTGAAGGGGTTCAACTTATGTGATGAATTGCATTTTCTATTTAAATAGCTGTAAAAAATGTTACAGGTGTCCCCAATAATGCTCAGTATGGATGGGACGGCCCCTCCTGCAGGTTTGGTATAATTGAAGATATACAGTACCTTGGACAGTTCTGACATCATGTTGAAACAAATGGGTTGCACCGTAATGCAGCAATAATAGTGTAACTTGTTTCAATGTTTAGATTTTTTTTACTTTTTTATCTTGCACATTATAATTTCTTAGACATCCTTTGATATTTTCTTGATCAGATGAGTTGCATAATTGGACTTGCTTCGTGGCAAAGAAGACCGGGCTGGACGAAAGCGCAGTCCTGACATATGATCCCAGGTTAAAAAGAAAGAGAATGGTCCCATACGACGTACAAGCCATGGCCATAATAGTCGTTGTTCTCAAGTTAATATTCGGCCTCAATGATGACTTGGAATGGTAAGCTACAAACCATCTCATGAAATATCTCAGCTTAAAGAGGTAGTCTGGTTTGGAGAAACACATTTTCAGAAACCTATTATTAAGTTAGTCTAAGATTAGGCCCTCAATGTTAAATCAGTGGTAAAGGAAACCTCATGATCAGCTGTTAGCAAGAAAGTCTTCTGTGTACTGAGCTGGAAAACCATAGCACGGACACTGTGTATTGACCATGCTTGGGTATTGCTGCTCGGCTCTTCTTGAACTGAATGTGTTCTTGTCACGCTTGGGTGGTGAGGGAATCAGGTAACTTGATGATGTGATGGGCAAAGGGGGTCAAGAGAGCCTATTCTGAACCTGATGCTCGGGTCCCTGGCTTGCCCTTGATCTCAGAGGTGCCTCCGATGGTGTGGAGTTCCGAGCCGCCACCCTTTACCCTAAGCTCCTGATTAGCCCTAGGCTGAGGGCCCCTACCTCCACCAAGAGTCAGGGATCACAGCTTCTCCCAAGGCAATAGAATTCTAGGAGAGGCTTCAGCACAGCAGCAAGCCGTCTTCTCAGCTCAGTGACCAAAAGCCAACTAACTCTATAAACGGCGTTTGACAGAGGAGAGGGAAGGCTATTTAAATCCAGGGGGAGGGGATTCCCGGTGAGTCACACTTCAACCACTCAACCAGCAGCTAAACATAATAGTGAGTGCAGCTCTAGAGCACAACACAGGAGGCAAGACCTTCACACCAATACCTCATGTATCCCGTAAAGGAAAACAACATACGCAGCAGCATCCGGCAATGTCAGTGCAAACAAAGCGAGTGACCGTTCTTCCATCATCTGCGGTACTTGCCGATCAGTGGAGGTGCCATGGTTTCACACTACCATCAATGTGGTATTGATGACTTATCCAAAGGATGTCATCACTATCATAATAGTGACGATACAGGGAAGAAGGGTCTCATATACATTGAGTGCAGGGGAAAGTGGCTATAAAGAAAGTCTCAGGAGGATCCAGCATGCCCTCATGTTACAAAGGCAGCCGCTTGACTTCGGTGGGCACTATGTAATGCTTCATCTCACCTGTGGTGGCGCTGCAGGAGGATTGAGCATTTGCTTCCACTTTCCTCTTTGAGATTACATCTATCCCTAATGGGTTAACTGTAGGTACCGTGTGATCAGCATATTGTCTAGGGACCCAGTTTAGAAAAATCGATTGTCCTAAGCAATGGCGTAAGGTAGATGAAGACATTCCATGTATATTCATGTCACGGAGATGAAGGCTTGGGATTCTGGGATGTTTAACCCATTAGATGGCCCAATAAAAGGTGGATCAGCATAATGCACTGGAATACAGAAGTATTTCCGTGTATTCTAGGAATTGCACGTAGATCTCAGTCAAGTCCCCTAGTATTCTGTCTCCACAACTACACTGCTTGTATTAGATGCTTGAACCATCATTTCTGTTGATGCTCACTTACTTATATGTAGAAGTGTCATCAGATAGCTTCAACTCGGCTGTAGAGGCATGTCTGAAGACGCCAGGAGAAGTGGTTGATTTTTAAACTGAATTCTTACATTTATTCACAGTACAGTAGGTAAAAAAGATGATTCTACCAAAGCTGTAAATAAATGCTGCTGCTAAGATGGCTGACCACCTAAAATGGGGAAGAGGGGAGGGGTTACTGACATCAGAGCAGCTACAGGGAGAGAGGGGAGACAACCTTCTAAAAAAGGCAAATCTAATGCAAAACAGCACAGTGATAACAATACGATGCCATTACAACCCGGTATCCCCAAATCGTGGGACAAAATAAAAAGTGCTAAAATGTAATGTTGAAAAACAAAAAGGGAAAAAAAAGCCTTTCACCATACATTACAAATGTATTGCTTTATTATATAAAAAAATAGACCTTTATCAGTATTTTGTATGAATTCCAATGAAAACTTAAACATATAAAAATAATAAGCCTGCATACAATGACGGAAAAATGAAAACAAAATATTATGGTTCTTACAATATAGCGCAAATGTGTTACGTTTTTGTTTGTTTTTTGTGAAAATCCCTGAAATTGTGCCGTTGCCTCCTTCTTTCCCATACATTTAGTTAATCTAGTTCCATAATTTAACGGTTCTGCACTAAACCTTCAATAACTGAGACTGGAATCAGTCTGACTAGGAAGTGACTTACATTTTTCTGCCACGAATTTGGCCAAAAACTCTTCATTTCCGGTCAAAGTTAGAATTTATTAAATTAGAATTTATTACATGCAGATTTACCAAACATTGCAGCAAGTCTGGAGATGAAACCCTATTAGCACCGCACTCGCCTTGTTGCCACATGTATTGTTCTGGATTGTTTTGCAGATTTTAAGTGTCTGAACTCACACTTAGTAGGTTTTTGGGATGATTTTTTCTTAATATTTTTTATTTTTTTATTATTTAATTTGTTTTCATGTTTTCCAGGCAATTGGCAAAGCTTGCTGAAAATGAAAATAAGAAATCCGGTAAGGATCCGCCATGTTTAGACTTAAAGGAAGCAAAATGAATGTATATTCTGACAACAATAGCCAAGTATTCTCAGAAACAAAGATCCAGCCACTGACATCCAGAATTCACCTTGTAAAGATAATGGTGCCGACCGCTGCTCCGCTCAGGGAAACCGGTGGAGAGTCGCGTGCAGCATAGTGACGCGCAAAATGAGCGCGCGACCATGTAATAGCCGTTGTCTGCCCGAGCAAGGAGCCTTTCATTCTATTGGTTCTTCATTTTGCCGAGTCTTATGCCGAGGACCTCTCCGTATGTTCTCCATATGCCATGATGGGGCACATGGACTGCGGTCCTCGTGATCACAGAACCTTTTAATTATTGCTTCCACTTGATAAGTTACATCAGAGATACCTGGCTGAGGCTCGCCTTGCTTTACATATTACTGCCAGTTTTGCGAACCCAAGTTGTGGAAGACACTGCTGGTGAAGTGGCATGATTATGGCCACTTCTGGATGTCTGCGGTTAGGACACTCTGCTCCTGTAGCACAGTAGTATGCCATGGTTGTCTACATGTTTGACTGTATCCTGACACTTGTAGTCTTACATTATGTTCCCCAACACGTCTCTCTGACATCTTGTGTACTTTTCGCGGTGTTTGCTCTAGCCCATATAGAAAATGAATGTGGTCAGTATTAATACCTCCTGGTTATTATTTTCAGGTGCCACAATATTTGATTTCCAAAAATGGTACAAGACCATGAGACCGTGTTTGGATGAAGCTCGTATGAAACTAGAGGAAGAGCAGGCCAGGTATTCGCGGTTATTCGAGTTTGGGTAAAATTGTGTGTTGTGAAAACCTGCACAAATACCACAAAAACATACAAACCCCATACTGGGGTTTACTTTGGTCTGATTTGGACCGAGGGATGTATGGCAATATTACTAAAGTGCCTTGTGTGTTTTTACATCAATGAAAGAATCTTGAAATCCAACACCCCCCACCAATCAAAGGACAATAAAACCATCACACTTCTCATCTCTGAACTCTGATATTTACTGCCCCAGCTGCTCTTCTTTTCCCCCCTCTCAATACTGACCACTATATTCTGCTTCACATCACTGGTGTTATGTACTGCATTATCCAATCATCCATTTGTGTATAAATGAGTCTTCAGAATTTGTGTTATGAGACTGATGAAGAGACCTTAAGGCCCCGTCTCACGCTTCAATGGTCGAACGATGCGATCAGTGATCCGACTTGACCTAGATCGCTTGAACGACATTCAGTGATTGCTAGTGAAATGTCACACGTATAGATCTCGTTAACGACGCAGCAACGATTCCGCGACAAGCAAACGATACTTGTGATCAAAGCACAGACAGGAAATCTCTGTATTCTGTGCTTTGGCCAGAATGTGAAACGAACACATGTGACTGTGAAGTTTCTTAATTCTCCATAGGCTTTGCCATTGTTTAATATTTTGTATCTTTCGATCCATAACCGATGTCCATAACAATGTTAAAGGACTTGAGGATAAATTTAAGCTTTTACACCAGTATTCTGGGTGTAAAAAAAAAACAAAAAACAAACTTTGAAACACTGCAAATTGGTTGAAGCTAAGGCAGGTTATGGCAATCACCTATCATCTAATTAGTGCCATTCACTACACCATATATATTACTCATGTGCTGGAGTAGGGGTTATGGCGATTTGCACAAAGAGGTGTACATTACACTTCCATCCCTTTTGATTCGTGAAGAAACATGCATCTTAATATGCATCTCAATGAATTAGAATATCATCAAAAAGTAAATTTTTTTCATTAATTCAATACATCAAGTGACACACATAGTCATTACACACAGAGTGATCTATTTCAAGTGTTAATTTATGTTAATGTTGATGACTATGGCTTACAATCAATGAAAACCCAAAGGTCATTATCTGAAAAAATTAAAGTAGGGAGGATGAAGGATTAAAAACCGTGCTGCTGT
Source organism: Allobates femoralis (assembly GCA_033576535.1). Taxonomy (NCBI): domain Eukaryota; kingdom Metazoa; phylum Chordata; class Amphibia; order Anura; family Aromobatidae; genus Allobates; species Allobates femoralis. The sequence continues at coordinate 51,856,884 of JARQOC010000001.1, read as the reverse complement.
ATTCCATGAGACATCAAAGGGTGAATATAATATTGATTTATTATTCAACGCTTTTCCGGGATCCCTGAAATGCCCTGAAAAATGGCGAGATGATATTGAGTTGAGACCCTGAAATGCCAACTGACTAATAAATCAATATTATATTCACACTTTCATGTCTGAGGGAATACGGCAGCACAGTTTTTAACCCTTCATCCTCCCTACTTCAATTTTCTGAGATAATGATCTTTGGGTTTTCATTGGCCATAGTCCTCAACATTAATAGAAATAAACACTTGAAATAGATCACTCTGTGTGTAATGACTATATAATATGTGCATTTGTACAGAGGAAAAGCGAGCGGACTATGCAGCACTGAGGCCCCCTAGTTGGCCAAGTAAAATAAAGAAAAAACTAAAAAAAACAAAAAAAAAGTTTTTAAAACTATGAAAAAAAACATAAGTTCAAATCACCCCCCTTTTGCCCCATTGAAAACAAAACTATTTACAAAAAAATACACATATTTGGTATCTCCATGTTAACAAATGCCCGATCAATCAAACTATAAAATAAATCAAATCTGTAAACTGCGTAATGGAAAAAAAAATTCCAAACTTCAAAATTAAGGTTTTGGTGGGCGGAACATTGCAATTAAATGCAATAATGGGCGATCAAAACAGCGCCGCGGTATGCCGCGTTTTTTTCGCGGCTGCACCTGCCGCAAGTGCCGAAACCGCACCTGCCGCACACTTACTGCAAGCCCCATAGACATTGTATGGGGCTTGCCGCAAGTGAACCGCAAGTGCAGCCGTTATGCGGTGATCGCGGCAGTTGCGTTTTTTTCACCGCAACTGCCGCGATCAGCGAAAACCGCTGATGTGAAAGGGGCCTAAGGGTACCTTTACACGTTGCAACATTGCATGCAATTTCACTTGCAACTTACTGGTTGCAGTGAAATCATGGACACATTGTTACATTTGTACACGGAAACAAAGTAGAACAATGTGTCCATGATTTCACTGCAACCAGTAAGTTGCAAGTGAAATTGCATGCAATGTTGCGACGTGTAAAGCTACCCTAAGGGTAAGTGCACACTACCCGGCGTGTTTGCCTCGGCGGCTGGGCGGGACCCGCCAGGAAGCTCCGGCGCCGTGCACCGGCTTCCTGGCGGTTATGAGCTGCGGGAGCCGGGCGGTAACCGGCGGCTGCCCAGCGGGTTCTCGGCGGCGATTCTGCAGCGGCTGGAAGCAGCACATGTTTCTGCTTGCAGCCGCTGCAGAACCGCCGGTTTTTACAACATGTTCATTCTTTGCTAACCCGCTGGGAAACCTGCGGGTTAGCAACGGATGACGCTGGGGAACCGCCGGTATGTGCACAGCCTTGGGCGGGCTACATTAGTTTTAATGTTAATCCAAACGCCGGTTTGGATTAACATAAATTAACATAAAACTAATGTATGCAAAACGGCGGTTTACACAGGTAAACCGCCGAAAACCCGCCCAGTGTGCACATACCCTTAGAGTTATAAAGCCATGGATATTCACAGTATCTACACCAGCATCATCAGGTCCAAGATCAATTTAATGTATGGAGCTGTTACTGTGAAATCTGGTGATAGACCATCTTTAATTAAGATTTATTAGTGATGAGTGAGTAGTCAGATATTCGGGTTCGGATAGCTGTAACCAAGTACTAGTTTGAACAGTTTCAGTATTCAGGCCTGAATGAGTTCCCCATTGACATACAATGGATTCCTTACTCAACAAGAGCCATCAGAACCCGAGGATCTGACCACTCGCTCATCACTATTATTATTATTATTATTATTATTATTATTATAATACCTGAAAGCTTTTGCTGCTGTTGTCACAGATCTGTGCTGAGTTTCTGCGGTTAGTTTTAGTATCTATAACACCGGTATTTTGTCCTGTAGCCCTAATTAGGCAGATTTCCTTCGTTTCATGTCCTTTTTTATTTTGCAGATTTTCTTGGGACAGTGAAAGAGTTTTGTATTATTCTCGGAAGTCCAGAGCAAGAATAATGAAAAGGCATCGTAAGTGCGGATTGTTTATAGTCAATAGAGAGTGTGCAGCGCTCGCTCCGGGCTGCTTACATGCAGGGATGCTAATTTGCTGCCTATTAAGAAGGGTTTATTTATATATCAACATCTATTATATAATCACGAATGCAGCGAGTGCCCCTTTTGAGACCGCACTCGCTGCGAGTCAGCGTGGTCATGTGGATACGAACGAAGCATTGGCCGCGCAGCGGCCATTGCGAGTCGCTCTAAGGCGACTCGCTATGCCCGCGCAGCGGGCATGGCGAGTCGCCTTAGCAGCGCGAAGCATTGGCCGCGAAGCGGCCATTGCGAGTCAGAGACTCGCTCTGCTAGAATCCCGATGCATTGTGCATCGGGCACCCAGCTAGTTTACTAATATGCGGGTTTATTCTGTTGTGTTTTTTTATTGTATTCTGATGACTATTCATCGGAAAATCCAAATAGGGCTGTGTTCACATCATGCTTAGAGAAGTCCTGTGGATTTCCCAGCATGCCTCATTATACAGGTTACCCATAGGCTCCCCCCAATTTTACATTTATTTTTTGTGAAATTGTGTAGATAATAGTTTAAGATTGAACGTAGACTTCAGGTCCATCCACTTCATCCTGTAGCTTAACTAGTTTGCCATGCTGTTGGCCATTGCAGAAAGGCGTATCGGCCATGTCACTGTAACCCCAAAGAGTAATGTCTGAGAATAGGACCGTATTGTGACCCACCACAGCAACAATAGGCAAGACACAAAATATCAGAACCATTTAAACTTTTTGCAGCTTGTCTCGAAAACGTATAGGTGTTGCTGTAACTGATTCAGTAACACTATGCTAGCAGCGATCAAGCAAGACTTTTGGCCACTTAGTGCAGGTAACCCCTACGTAAGGTTATTATTTATATGCCAAACATATGATGTAAACAGGATGCAAGCAGAAACCCAATCCTGAATTTAGGGTGTTTGGCACTTGGCATTTTTCAATGATGCTCCGATCTATCAGATGTCCTGGAAGGGTCCCTGCTGTACATAAAAGGCCCTGGTTTGGGTCTGCTGAAGCTCAGCCCCATATACTGCTAATCTGCAGCACCAGGCTCTGCTTCGTTGGTAAAAATGCAAGGATGGAGAAACGACGCGATGGGTTTTATCTGACAATGGATGAGATAAGGCATATAAATGACCACTGCTGGAGATCAACAAGTGGGGAGCCCACTGGGACGGGGTACTCTGTACCGGACCGGGGTACTGCTGGGGATATCACGGTGGTCTTGGTCGGACCGTGTTCCGGGTTCCGCAAGTAATGGGGGGATATTTACAGGGAGTTTGTCGTGACGCAACCCACGGGTTGTGGTCAGTGAGGGGACCACCGCTGCTGCAGAACCTTTGGGGATGATGTTTGGCAGCTGGAGATGTATTGGCTCTCCGCGGGTACAGCTTGATTCCCCGGGGCAGTGATAGTAATAGTCTATCGATAGTGCTATGGATGTTGTAGGATAGGGGTAGTAGTAGAGATGATGGTAGTTTGTGAGAGTACGCAGGGTTTGAGCACAAGGATCACACACACGTTGAAGTTTCAGGCTTTACTGGTGTGGTATTATTATTATTATTATTTATTTATATAGCGCATTGGTTCCATGGCGCTTTACATAGAGTGGGGGTAACAGGATAGGAAAGTACATACGAACACAAGGCTTGCTGGTACATGACGGAGAGACTGTCCACGATGGCTCACAGTCTAACAGTATTCAGTAGAGTACGTCCACGGAGTCTGTACTGGGGCCGGTTGCTCCCCCTGTCCGGGTCCTCAGCTTCCTACTCCTGCGCCTTGTGTGTGGACCTGCTGCTGCTTTAGCTGAGCTGCTGGCCTGTTACTCCTCACAGGTACCCCCTTTTGCTAGGCAACTTGAGTCTTTCCGTGTGCTTCTGACCCCGCCATGTTGCTTTGCTAGGTACGGTGTAGGTATGTAACCTCCACTATCCCGGTGCTTTTCTGTGCTGCGTGTTTCAGTCACAGATTTGGGTCCGTATCCGGCTTCTGTGCTCCTCTGGGGTGAGTTATGAGGTAACTCAGTCTTTCAGGTATGTTCCTCTGTTTCTTGTACTCCTCTCCTCAAGCTTCAGGCCTGAAAGTAGTCAGTGGTCCCTGTCAGGAGCTCAGCACTGCTCCGATTTACAGGTCCTCCCCCTAGTGCTCCCTGCACTAAACTGAAACTGCACAACTATCAACTAACTACTTCCTCCTCAGACCAGAATATATAAGGGAGCTGCTTTAGCTCCCCCTTCTGGCCTAGAGGTGCAGTGCAGTGTCAGGTGTTGTGTGGGGAGTTAACCCTTGGTTGTTACTGTGGCACATTAACCCCTGGGGTGCCACACAAGCCTAAAGGCCCAGTCACACATAACGACACACCAGCGATCCTGATAACGATGTGCAGAGATCGCTGGTGCGTCGTTTTCCACATCGCTGGTAAGATGTCAAACAGGTATCTCACCATCGATGTGAAAAACGACGCACCAGCGATCCAGAATTATACCGAGGTTGTTGGGAATTGTCACTCCATAGCGTAGCATTGAGATCATTGGTCATTGTCCCTGTCAAACACAATGATGCAGCGTTCCCAGCAGGAGCGCAACGACGTAGAAATGATCCAGAGCAGTGTGTAACAATCAACGATCTCACAGCAGGGGCCAAATCGTTGGTGCGTGTCACACATAACGAGATCGCTAACGGGATTGTTGTTGTGTCACAAAATCTGTGACGCTACAGCAATCTCGTTAGCGATCTCGTTATGTGTGACGGGCCTTAAAGGGAATCTTCAGCAGTTTTGTTATGTAATCTGAAGACTGTATGTTGCAGGGTTAAGACAGACTTTAACTATGTGTCTCTTATCGCGCTGTGTGCAGTTACATACCTGCAATGTTTGTTTTAGCTTCAGGAGAGTATCATTGCCAGACTAGGTCAGCTAGAATTCAGCTAGTTGGCACACCCCTTGCTGTGATTAGCAGCTGACAGTCTATAGACTTTATATATAGTGAGCCTGGTGTGGGCGGATGTAGCTTTCGGAGCTCTGCTTCATTAAAAACTCTTGATTTGTGTCAGAACAGCTGCACCCAGTAAACAAAGTGATACATCGTTCGATTCAGGGCCTCTTTGTCTACATCATGCTGATCTCAGATGAGTAAGCAAAAACCTGCTGACAGATTCCCTTTAAAGAGTCGATAAACTGAAGAGAAGGACAATTAGTGTCTCTTCTGCGCTGCCGGTTAATAATGATACTGTGAATTTTTCAAGAAGCATGGTTTATAGAATCAACGCGTTTCGATCCTCCTGAACTACTTAATCAGGAAAAAGAAGCGGGCAGCTTCTAAATGCGTTGAATCTATAAATCACAAAATGGCACTTTATCGGATTGTGCAGTAAAATGGGTGTGTTGGTGATTTTTAGTATCCCCCCTTTCCTCTGCTTGGTCTGGGGGTCAAAGCCTACAACTCTTCTAGCTTACAGTTATTCGTGGCAGCCGTGCCCGATGCTGATGCGACACCTGCAGGTTATCTCTTGCGTCTCACTAATGCGGAGTGCGGTTGCAGTGTTTGTTTTTTGGTTCGCAGGTAATTCTTCACACATCCTGATCTTCCAACTGGAACATAAGTGATAACTGTCACCCGGGCCAAACAAAGGCCTGGATATCTGTAATAATAAGCCGCGTACTAATGAATGGCATCTTTTGTCTGTGTCTCCACACAGGGTCAGCAAAGAACCTGCAGAGTCAGTTCAGCAAGTTGGCGGGTGCTGCACCTGATGCTGGGAGTCCGGGCCCAGCGAGTTTCTTGTTTAACTGGGAAGAGCAGAACACAGGCAGGATCTGTTTTCATGGTCACAGCCTGGAGGGAATTGCGCAAGACTGCAAGAAACTGCTCTGTAGCCTGAAGAAGAATTACTGGTTGAACAATGTGAAAAAATGCAGAAGCAGGTAAGACATTCCAGAGAGCGTATACCTAGTAATTGTTATGAGCGGCTTATTGCCCTGGAGCAGAGAATGTAAGGGCAGTTTGTTGGCATTGGTACCCAGAGGAAGAAGGTAAGAAAGAAGGAACAATAATTAAGACCACTGGTACAAAGTGCAGGAACATTCGATTCAGGGGTTAATATTATGCTATTCTGTTCGGGTCTACTATACACTTATAATGTTCCTGTCATTTTTGACCAGACCTATTAAAGTCTTGATTTTTAGCTACCGTATTTTTCGGATTATAAAACCACTTTTGTTCCCTCAAATTTTTGGGGAAAGTGGGGGCTGCATCTTATAATCCAAATGTACGGTAGATACTGCAGGGGAGGGTGGGGGCAGCTCTGGAGCTTGTGCGGGGGCTGGAGGAGGCTGGCTGCGGGCTGCAGGATGGTCACGTGATCCACTCATCAGCCTCCTGCAATATGCACTGCACCTGCTGTCCATCACCTTGGTGCTGAAACCAGCACCAAGATCTGGACAGGGATGCAGCACATATTGGGTGTGCCTGCACTCACCCCCCCCCCCACCCCCCATCCCGGTGCTGGATATGCCCCCTCCCCCCCCCTGCTGGCGCACACATAATAAAATGAAAAACCTTTACTCGCCTTCCAACGATCGCTGGGCGTGACTTCCTATATCTGTGCCGCATCTGGTCATGTGATCAACACAGCACAGTGATGTCATCACTGTGCGCCCTGGTCACGTGATCCGATGGCCGGGACCGACGCCGGAAGTCAACGCTCAGCTGGGAGGACAGAGCGATCGTTGGAAGGTGAGTAAAGGTTTTTCATTTTATTATGTGCGCGCCAGCAGGGAGGCCATAAACAGTGATGGGGGGGAATATCCAGCAAAAGGGAAGGTGAGTGTAGGTACTGGGGCATGTGTGCCTGCACAGGGGGCAAGTGTGCAATGCACAGGGGCATGTGTGCCAGCGCAGGGAGCATGTGTGCCAGCACAGGAGGCTATATTTGCCAGCACAGGGGGCTATAGGTGCCATTATGGGGAGGAAGGCTATCAGTGCCAGCACAGGGAGGCTGTATCCAAGATAAGGGGGCCATATCCGGATGGGTGATCATGTACCAGGATGGGGGACTTATATATCAGGATAGAAGACAGATACACCAGGATATAAGATGTATATACCAGGATGGGGGACATATATACTGCTTGTAAGACAGACACTGGCATTATAAGCCCGTCTCCATTTATCATTATATTTTTTTTCTCTTTTTCTTCACCAAATTTGGGGGTACGTCTTATAAAGTGAAAAATACAATAATTTAAGTGTTTTATTTGAATACCTGTTGCATTATTATTCTGTGTGAACATGGTTGTTCATAAACAAATGAAAAATGAAATAAAAAATGTCAAATTCAATCATTTTTGACCAAACAGAACAGCAGGGTTAATAATAGTAATTTATCACTTATATAGTGCTATTAATTACACAGCATTTTACATACATCAGCAACACTATCCCTATCTGGGTGCACAATCTACATTCCCTATCACTATGTCTTTGGAATGTGGGAGGAAACCAGAAAACCCGGAGGAAACCCACACAAACATGAGTAGAACATATAAACTCCTTGTAGTATTCTGTGGGTTGGCCAACCACACTGAAGCACAGTGCACCCCTAGCACTACAGGTAACATGGCACTACAGTGTAACATGAGCTACATCAGTGTACCACTGAAAACATACAGTAACCACTGAGCCCAACATGCAACACGAGCCACCATACAGTGCTAACCACTGAGCCCACCATACAGTGCTACCTGAGCCACTCTACATGCTACACTGAGCACTTACAGGCTACCACTGACACCATACAGTGCTAACCACTGAGCCACCATACAGTGCTAACCACTGAGCCACCATGCAGTGCTAACCACTGACCACGTATACAGTGCTAACACTGAGCCATACAGTGCTAACCACTGAGCCACCATAAGTGCTACCACTGAGCCACCGTACAGTGCTAACCACTGAGCCACCGTACAGTGCTAACCACTGACACCGTACAGTGCTAACCACTGAGCACGACAGTGCTAACCACTGAGCCACCGTACAGTGCTAACCACTGAGCACATACAGTGCTACCACTGAGCACCATACAGTGCTAACCACTGAGCCACTCTACAGTGCTAACCACTGAGCACCGTACAGTGCTAACCACTGAGCCACGTACAGTGCTAACCACTGAGCCGTAGTTACCACTGAGCCACCCTACAGTGCTAACCACTAAGCCACCGTACAGTCTAACCACTGAGCCACCTACAGTGCTACACTGAGCCACCATACAGGCTAACCAGAGCACATACAGTGTAACCACGAGAGTACAGTGCTAACATGATCCACCATACAGTGTAACACGAGTCCACAATCGTGCTAACACTGAGCCCCATAGAGTGTACCTGGCCCGACAGTGTCCCTAAGCACGTACAGTGCTAACCACTGAGCCACAATGCTGCCAGGTAACAGATTATTCCCGAAAGGCATGTTCTCCCTTTAATCTGTAGATCTGGACTGCTGCGATCCCGAGATTCTGAGATCGGAGCTCTGACCGAGATACAAGGCTTACAACCCATCTTGAACAGAATGGAGCTGCGCATACTTGGCCTCCACTCTACCCATAATTTATGGGAAAGCCAGGCTGGACTCAGTATTTCCAGTTAATGGTGTGAAGGCCATCCATATGCATCTCCGCTCTGTTCAGACCAGGGCTTCAGAGGCCGTTTCTTGGGATTCAAGAGTCCCAATCTCTGATTCGTTGGGACCCAGCAGTTGGTCCCCAGTTATGTGGATAAAGAATAACTTGCCTTCTTTGAAACAACCCTTTTAAGGGCTATCTAAGGCTGCGTTTTGTGGGGATCTGTTTTTTGTACAAGAACTGCACCCAGAACGTATCCTTCAAAGCGCAGTGTTCTGTGTGTGAACGCCGCTGCGCTATTTGCCTGCGCTTTCTCAACCTTACCGTGCTTCCTCGATGACTGCCAGTGATTCTCTTCCCCGGAGACCGCAGCGAGTCGCTCGGTCACATGGTGCTGTCCAAGGTCCTTCACAGGTCCAACAGCATTGGTTTGAAGGGAAATCACTAAGGGAGAATGGCGTGGTGAGTTATGTCCTGCACATGAGGTAAGCGATAGAAGTAATCAGAACTATACTACATTTCCAATGTAGGTATTTGCTAATGTTGTTATTATTACACCTTCTACATATTGGGATATGATCTTGGAGAGGGAAATAACCCTTTAATGGTCTAAAAAAAAAAAATCGTTCTATAATCTATTTGCCTATTGATCCACTACCGGATGCCCACTGGCCTTTTTGCTTCCACCTCCATCATAGGACGGTGCAGGCGTGCTGCACCTGTCACTGATCGGAGCTGTCACCTTTGACCGTGCAGGTATTAGCCAAGACTCTAGCAACCCTGTGCCTCGTTAATGGCATGAAAAGCAGTGAGATGATTGCAGATAGGTTTGTTATCAGCAGCCCCCTCTTATGTTACCTTCGTCCTGCCATTATCTAGTAACATGCACAACATATCATTACCGGGAATGAGTCTGCCCGCTGCCATTGTCTCGATTTAATGCATCAATTCCCTAAGAAAATGAAGATATTCACACGTTGCTGCTGTTCTCAGGCTCCTGCGTGAGGGGGTTCTGCATTGTAATCCAGACCAGCTTCTTTCTGGGGCATCATTTTCTCCCTTCTTGACACGAAACGCCCCCGTCTGTGGGTTACATTACAATTTGAGCCCCATCTAAGAATGGCATTGAATTGCGGGATTAAAACGAGAATGCGGAGGCCTCGGTGCTGCGCGTCACAATGGAAGCCCGGACACTGTTACAAGGCTGCAGATTCATTTCCATCTTCAGAACAAACCATGGATGATTTTTTTTTTCTTATTACAAAGGCAAAGTTTGTGCTGTGCAAACGGGTAGCTGAGTTATGAAGAATAAACAAAAGCCTCAGCGGTCGATGGTCGCCAAGACAAATAAGGAAAATGAAAAACTATATCAGTATTCCAGATTTTTTTGTCTGCTCCGTGTCATTTATGCTTAGAATATATACAAGGCTCCTTTTTTTCCCCGCTAACAAAAGGTGTTGTGTTCAGGTTCAGCACTTGTTTTCGTTTCCTGTCCTTCCAACAGACTTTTCACGCCTATTCCTGCTGGATTTGCAGGTAGATGCAGTGTCAGGTGTATATGGATTATGGCGCCAGCGATCAGAACTGTGAGGGCTGCTTTATTCTGTATATTGGTGAAGAACAAGAATGGGGTTTTGTTAATTGTCTGCTGAGTGCCATGTAAGGGTGGTAAATACCACTCATAAATGTGTGGCGTCTTTACTGTCGCCCTTAGTGCAATGCCAGATTTTTTATTTTTTAATTAATTGGCATTGTTTGAGGTTCACACAAGCATTTCTGTTCCAAAGTCTTGCAAGCGGGAGTGTGAAGACTCAGGAACCCATCCATTCTTCACCCCTATCTTTCCAATGTAAGACCTAGTAGTGTGTCCTAGGTTAGATATTGGTTTATGGAGCTGCTCAGAAAGTGATCCCGCTCTATGCTTGGCATGCCAGCTGTGTTATACAGCCATCTCCCTGTAATAAAAGCAACCAGGGCAAGCTCCGATCGCTGCTGTTTGACATGGCGTTTAAGTGTTTGCCATCACAAAGTACCAATGGATTAAAATGGCAGCTGGGCACCATCATTGTATTCCCATGAACCCCAGTCAGTAGATGGGAGATCAGTGTTTTTGCTAAAAACACCAACTAGAGGCAACATTGTATTCCCGTCAACCTAGGACGTCAATGAGGCTTCATGGGAGATCGGTATTTTTGTTAATAACAGCAACAAGCTGATCATGAGATACCAATGAGTTAACATGGCAGCCGGGCACCAATTTTGTATACCCTGAAACCCCAGCTAGTAGATGAGGCTTTATGGGAGGTTGACATTTTTGTGAACCCCAGTCAGTAGATGGGAGATCGGTGTTTTTGCTAAAAACAGCAACTAGAGGCAACATTGTATTCCCGTGAACCTAGGACCGTCGATGAGGCTTCATGGGAGATCGGTATTTTTTGCTAATAACAGCAACAAGCTGATACCAATGAGTTAACATGGCAGCCGGGCACCAACTTTGTATACACCGATACCCCAGCTAATAGATGGAGGCTTTATGGGAGATTGACATTTTTGCTATATGCTGCAATGGTGAAGTATTGCTGTTTGCAGTACAAGCAATCAAACCAATCTCCTAGGAAAGCTAAATGAAATTAGTAAAAGTTTACCAAAAAAAATGTTTAAAAAAATGTATATAAAAAGATTATACATAAATGTTTAAATCATGCCTACATCCCAATTGAAACTTAAATGATAAAAAAAATGTATATTTTACATTTATTTTTATAAGTTAAGTTTTAATTGGGATGTAGGGATGAGTTTTTTGTATATTAAGTTTGATCTATAAAATGCTGAAATGAAGTGACGAGTAAGACAAAAGGTTGTAAAGCAAAACACACCAACTGTGGCATTTGTTTTTTTTTTAAGTAAACTTTAATTCTCAAAATTGTGGAGTAGAAAGCGATCAAAATGTCAAATATGCCGTATAATGATGATAATAACTGGAACTTGTCACACCCAAAAACTGCGCTGCAGTCTCAGTACAAAAACGGATATAAACCTCTTTTATTAATTTATTTTTTTAACCATTAAAATATAAAAAGCAAAATCTTACAAGTTTGTTGCTGTAATCGTATCGGGAGTTGGGCTGCCCCATGAATCCATTGGGTGGTAGAAACAAGATGGTGTCAGTTTGAAGTACACCTCGCCCTGATCTAGGACCCTCGGCTGGTTTGGGTACCCTGCTATAGTCTTAATATTTGGATATTTCTATCAAACTGTTGTGCAAATGTTTCCCATCGCAGCCTTGGCCACTATCCGGACAGTCGTGGCCTGCATTGGATTTGTTGGATGTTTTCCACCATTTATTCCAGTTCTCTGCCAGTTCAAAAAGTTGTGATGATATCTTTATATTGGTTTTCTTAACTTTTTTTTTTCTTTAATAAAACCTGCTGGAACGCAAAAGAGAATATGTAACCCAATCCCAGGACAGTAATATTTGAGCTATGTGATGGGGTTGACATGCCCATTCAGGTTTTTGACTTTTAGGAGCCTCTGACGGCTTATAAAATTTTGATGAAGACTAGTCTGGCTGGACAAGTTTAGACGACTGAACCATTAAAGTTTATTTCAGGACACATTTTCTTCGTTTTCTTCTACACTTGGTTACACAGCTCTGACTGTATAATGCAGAGAGTGAACCGGATAACTGGAAATGCAGCTCAGACCAGAACTTCTGGCCTCATCATCAAGGAATCGTTAGGATTGTCCTGAATAACTCGTGACCTCTTTTAAAAAAACATATTTTGGCTCGCAGTACTTTACAAAATATTGCAAGATATGCAAATTTTGGTCTCATGAAACCCCTCTACAGTCTGAATTGGCATATGCCCAACAGCTGGTCTGTCATACACTATATGGACAAATATATCATCTCTACAAGAGCGTTACTGACCTTTTATTCTAAATCTGTTCTAAAGTTGTTATTATGGAGTTGGTCCCTCTGCAGATACAACATTATTTACTTTTCTGAGAAGAATTTCTACTAGATTTTGGAGGTGTCTGTGCCAATATTTGCCCCTTCACCCAGAAGAGCATTTGTGAGGTCAGGCACTGATGTTGGAGGGGAGGGTCAGGCTCACAATCTGTTTATCCCAAAGGTGCTGGATGGGGTTAAGGTCAGGAGTCTGTGCGGCCGGCCATACTCCTCGTTACCAAACTTTCCTAACTATATGTGTACGGACCTTGCTTTGTGTGATGGGCACAATCATGGGGAAAACCTCTTCTTCAAACTGTTCCCACAAAGTTGGAATTACTATTCCCGGGTTTCACCGAAGATAAACCTAGTAGAGGTGCTACCTAGTAGAGTACTAAACTGCTAAATAGAACGCCTCCCCCGAAAGGAAAACCTATGTTTTTTTTTTTTTTTTGAAGCATGCCCGCCAAACAGAAAGGCAAGGGATGCAGCTGTGATTCATACCGGTGTTACCGTAGCCCTCTGCCATTGTCCAGGTGACCGCTGCTGTATGTAATCCATGTGCTGCTCTGATCTCTCTGGCTCAGCTGCCGTAGATGTATGGTAAGCCGCCGGCCAATCAGAGCTGATTGTCGTTGGCTGCTGACCTATGATTGGCCGGTGCTTACCGTACATCTACAGCAGCTAAGCCAGAGAGTTTTGAGCGGCCGAAGTCTTATTTTCAGGGAAACAGAGTATCTAAAATGACTTGTTATACTGAAGTATTAAGATTTTCCTCCACGGCAACTAGGAGAATGAGGTCGACCTCTGACAAATAAGTCCATAGCATTATCTCTCTTCCACCAAGTCTTACATCTGGCACGATGCAGTCAGGCAGGTTTTGTTCTTTTGGCATTCACCAAACCCAGACTGACCTAACAGATGCCAGATAGAGAAGTGCGATCCATCACTGCACAGAACATGTTTCCTTCAGGGTGCTGAGGTGGCGGCTTTACACCGCTCCCTCTGACACTTGGCTTTGTGCTTGATGAATATATGGCTACATGCAGCTGCTCCATGAGTCCGGGGCCACAGTGTTTGTGCCAATGGTAATGTCGAGGAGGTCGGACGCTGCAGTTATGGAGTCAGCAGAGCAGTGGTGACTTCTGTCCCCAGTCCCCGCTGTATAATATTATGTTTTCTCTACTTGGTGGTTGAGTTTCTGCGATTCCTTCTACTTCACAGTAATATCACTTACAGGTCGTGCAGGCCGAGTTAGGGGGGAGCAAAGTTTATAAGCTGATTTGTTACATCTGTGGCACCTATTAGGATATGTGCACATGGAGTTATTTTATCCTCCTAAAAATAGATTCCGAAACTCTTGGAAAACTCTTCCTATACATTTCCATGGGAAATCCATTATAATAATCACATGAGAAGTTTTTGAATGTTTTGTTTTCTCAGAATAATTTGAAAAACACTTGATGGAAAAAAACACTGAATATCATTTTGAATTGATGGATTCACACCAGACTGGGAACTGTTCTATAAAAAGAAAGCAAAAAAACTTTCCGGATGCTAAGCCTGCTTAACGCCTCCCAACATTAGACACACAGGTACGTCTAATCTCGAGATGGCAAGTATGAGGCAGGCTCAGGAGCTGAGTCTGCACCATCTCCAGCAGATGATCAGCTATAAGCTTCAGGCTCCTCCACCCATACTTGCAAGGCTCCCCTGGCTTCCAGAGTGAGTGACCAGCTGCACCCAATCAGTAATAGGAAAGTGAAGTTACTCTGGTGCCATAAAATGGTTCTTCAACTCTTTATTATAAATGTATTAAAATCATAGATGCCCCGGGTGGGGTCTGCTAGACGCATTTCGGAGTCACGCTCCTTCTTTGTTAGCACATCTATACATGAATACAGATTTCTTTTATAACAATAAAATAATTAAAAACCAGAACAACTGTGATATGTTGTCTAAATCAGCATATCACAGATGCTTCTGGTTTTTAATTATTTTATTGTTATAAAAGAAATCTGTATTCATGTATAGATGTGCGAAAAGAAGGAGCATGACTCCGAAACGCGTCTAGCAGACCCCACCCGGGCATCTGTATGATTTTAATACATTTACATTAAAGTGTTAAAGAACCGTTTTATGGCACCACAGTAACTTCACTCTCCAGCAGATGATGACTGTTTCACACAGCCAACATGTACCTATAAGCACATTATCATAGTTTAGCTCGGCTCGCTGTCATCACCCTGGGCTGATTTTCTTGAATTCTCACACAATGTGCGTAGATAGAGGAAAGTATTAAAAAACAGAACAAACAGCTAATTTTTGTTCCATGAAGCCTGAGTGAGAGTCATGAATCTGATTGTTTACAGACCTTTTATTTTTGTAATTGGTGAATTCTGGGCCTGTACCCTCTGGCATTGTTTCACATAAGCATTTGGCTACCACAAAAGGTAGTACCCTTCTCCCCATACAATTACTGTTGCATATTTTGTACATATCGGTTTTATTGAAGTCCTGGGCGGTTGTAGTTGCTATGCCATACTTCCCGCCCTTAGATGTTCATGTAGCATATCCGCAGGGTGTTATTGTTGCAGCAATGTCTAGCTTTACCTGTTTGTCTTAATTCTTCAGAGAGGTCATCAAAGTCTATAAATTCTATATGATGTTCTACCCCCTCCAGACCTTCACATGTACACGATGTCCTTCTGTGGGCAACGCCTCCTGTTTTTATTGTTTTATGAAGGGGTTTCTCAACACTCAAATTAAGGTGTGCACTGCTCCCTTGCCTCCCGATTTCTTGCTTTCTGGGGACTGTTGGACAGTTCAGACCGGCAACGGCATGGTTGCACCACTGACCCAAACTGTGCCTTCTGCACTGAAGTTGGCTGGATCCTGTGATTTTTGTCAGCTCCCCAGCATTTTGGAAAGCTCTATGCTCCTTGCCTAGTAAACCTAAGCCTGTAAACTGTAGATATGAAATCCAACATTTCTTAGAAACGGAGAACATTTTCAATAGGAAATAAATCGTAGAGTTTTTACTAGCACTTTGCAATATTACCAATTAAGGAGCTTGATAACTCTTTAAATGGGTTGGCCCACTAACAACATATGTTATGTATATATGATGATTAATGTATAACTTGTGAGACCCCATCGATCAGTGATTTAGGGTTCCTTGTCTCCTTTTCTCCCATTGGATGAAGCCGTGGCTCTGCATGTAAAATACTGACTCTCCATCTGCGCATGCACCACATCTGCGGCCATTTTCAGCTAAGTCCATCGTGTTCACCGCTGGCATATTAAAGGCTTCGCTGACCTTACCAACTGGGACCCTGCCTCTGGTGACCCAACTCCACCACCTCCGCCGCACACACCCACCAGTGAGCTATAGCCAGATTGTAAGACACACCCCCATTTTACCCCCAGTTGGTTGGGGAAAAAAGTAAGTCCAAAGGCCCCGTTACACCTTTCAACATCGTTTCCGACATTGTTCAAAAGTGACGTCAGGAACGATGTTGAAACAACATCGTCGATGCGTGTAAACGCTCGAGTCAACAACGATAGTTGTTCATGTCGGAGTTGACAGGTTTTCCTGCATGCAGGAATACCTGTCAACTTCAACTTAAGCAACCTGCGACATCGTTTGGTGTGACACCTCAATAGCGATGTCACCGCCGATCCAGCCTATTCGCTGCATTGCAGCAAATCGCTCGCTGGTTTGATCCAAGCCCAGTGAGCGATCGCTGCGGCAACATTGTAGTGCCGTCACCGGCAACATCTTGCCATGTGACAGCTAGGCTGCGATGTCGGCATCGCTTCTGACATCACAGCCGATGTTGTACGGTGTAACGGGGCCTTTATAATCCTGAAACTCTAGGATTGTTAAATCTATAAGCGACAATGTTGTGTGTACTGAGAAAATCATCCAGCCCTTTTTTAAAAACATCATACAGTAGTGTCATCCATTATTACATCTTGTGGTCGAAATTCCACAGTCTGACTGCTCTAACTGTAACGAACCCTTTCCCTATTCAGCTGCAGGAATCTCCTTTCTTGCACCTGCAGTGAGAGCCCCCTGGTCCTTAGTATGATCTTTGGAAGGAATAAGTCATGTGCCGTCCTTTGTATTGACCACACATATATTTATACACATAAATGTGATCTCCTCTGAGATGTCTTTTTTTTTTCTAACCTAAATAAGCCCAACGTTTTTGACTTCTCATCCTAAGGAGGCCTCCATCTCTTGTAATAATCTAGTTGCCGTCTTTGAACTAACTTAACTTCTGAATATCCTTTTTAAAATGTGGAGCTCAAAACTTGATCCCATATTCTAGATGTGGCCTCACAAGTGATTTACAGAGGGGTAACAATATGTTGGGATCACAAGATTTTATCTATTTTTATACACCCTAAAATCTTTTTTTTGCAGCTGCTGCCTGACATTGAGTTCTGCTGTTCAGCTTACTTGTAACCAGAATACACAAGTCCTTCTGTTCTACAGTACCGAGTATACTTCCATTTAATGTATATGCAGTAATAGGATTACTCCATCCTAGGTGCATTACTCTACATTTATCAACGTTAAATCTCATTTGCCATTTGCTCACGGATAAGGCAGTAAAATACAGTCCTTCTGAGTGATACAACGTTTCTTCTCCCTTGGACATATTTGTGGAGCTGATCAGTTGGCACCATATATAATCACATTGTAATTGGTTATGTCAGGACCCCGGCAGGAGACAAAACTGAGAGACAGACAGAAGCGCCTGTCTGGGAGGTTATAGATTATTTTTATTAATTTATGCATCTAATAAGAGGTTCTCCAGTTAAGGACAGCACCTTTAAGTCAAGACCCAGAGTCTATCCAAATTAAAAGTGAAAGGTCACAACCTATCCTTGCGCTAACAGGTCATTGATGTAATCCTGCCGTTTGCATTTATCGGCATTGATATCTGAAATCCAGCCGTTACTCATCAGTCACATGTAGACGTAACCCACCAACCCATGCCAATTCTGCTCACTGCTTATTAATAGCGACTCGCTTTTCCTTTCCCATGTTTTCTCCTTTGTGTGTCATTACACATCTACCGTGACAGCGGTGGTTGGAGACGTGTAAACACAGTGTTCGGTTACAGCGGCTTTGTGTGCAGGGAAATTCTTCTGCATGAGCAAAAAACCTTCGAGCTCTTGGTGAAAGCTGATGCCTACAAGGATCCATTCTTGTGTACGGTGCCACCACTGCTCTGCCCGCTCAGTCTGATCTTGATTTCTCTACCAGTGTCAGAGATCTTATGCTCTTTAGCAAATATAACATTAAAAGGATTTTTCCGGTTTTGGAAATTCCCTGTCGCCCGCTGCAGGTTTTAAAATAAAAAAAACTACTTAAGTATTCCATATTCACCCTCTCCGGGTTGAGCGCTGCGGCTCCTAGTGTTTATTATTGACTAGATGGCGGCCCGATTCTAAAGAATCGGGTAGTCTAGAATCCATATATAGTTTATTTACTAATAGTTACGGGAGTGCGGTGAAATGAATTGTGTGTATACAGGCGGCTCTGTGGGTAGCAGAGGATATGGTGGCTCAGTGGTTAGCACTGCGCGGTGGCTCAGTGGTTAGCACTGTGCGTTGGCTCAGTGGTTAGCACAGCGCCGTGGCTCAGTGGTTAGCACTGCGTGGTGGCTCAGTGGTTAGCAGTGAGTGCGGTGAAAGTGGTCAGCATGGTCAGCGCAGTGCCGTGGGCAGAGTGGTGAGCGCAAGGCCGTGGGCAGAGTGGTCAGCACACACACACACATACACACACACTCCGCTATACTTGCCACCGGCCCAGTGTCTTCTCCGCCGCCTGGATCCTCAGTGGACATGTCGCCGCCCCCGGACGACTGGATCCACTATGGCGTCCGGGAAGTCTTGCGAGACTTCCCGGACACCATACTGAATCCAGTAGTTCGGGGGCGGCGACATGTCGACTGAGGATGCAGGTGGCAGATGCAGGGCCGGTGGTAAGTATAGGTGTGTGTGTCCGCTTACGGATGCCATCTTGCTTTACCCTCAACGGGTGTAAAGCTCCGATGACCTCATCGGACAAAGTGACGGAAGTGCCTTCCGCTTTTATATATTAGATTGTAGTGCTGCAGCAGCTCTGAACACACAAGCCGTCCACACTCTGGCAGAGACACTGAGCGCAGTTATTGGCCTCAGCAATGTCAACATGATGTCATCACTGCAGACCATAAGACATTGGGACCAGTCGGGGACGCTTGTTGCTGGACCTGGAAAAGGGGAGTAAGTTACACTTTGTTTTTTTCTAAACAATTTGCAGGTGGAGGGTGTTTTTTTTTACAAAACACCTTTAGCGAGAACTACCTAAGAAAGGCTTTGAATGTGTCATTAATGCACTATTCAACATTGCATCCTCAAGAAGGAAAAGTCATGGAGTTATGGAAATCACAGGATGGATAGACATGTTATTGAAATGCAAAAGATGAACAAATGGAAACAAAATTTTCCAAACCTCTGGATTTGTTCAGTATTGAGTGTAAAGGGGGTGTCACACGCGTCAATATCGCCTGCACGATATCGGCTGCACGTGACGTTGCAGCGATATTGACGCGTGTGACATACTGCATCAACCAGCGATAAATCGCTGGTTGATGATCGCCAGGTTTCAGAACCAGCTCTGAAACCTGGCGATTGTCGCCCGGTGGACACGCAGCATCGCTGCGTGTGACACCGGGACTAGCGATATTCCAGCTCCCAGCGCCTGTCACAAGCGCTGGGAGCTGGTCTCCAAGGTACACTGCGGGTAACTAGGCAGCGCGCGCTGCCTAGATACCCGACTGTGTACCTTAGTTACCAGCCTCCTCCGCTCACCGGGTGAGCGGAGGAGGCTGGTAACTAAGGTACACTGCGGGTAACTAGGCAGCGCGCGCTGCCTAGATACCCGACTGTGTACCTTAGTTACCAGCCTCCTCCGCTCACCGGGTGAGCGGAGGAGGCTGGTAACTAAGGTACACGTCGGGTATCTAGGCAGCGCGCGCTGCCTAGTTACCCGCAGTGTACCTTGGAGACCAGGCTGCTCCCGCTTCCAGCAGGCTGGCAGCGGGAGCATGACATCGTGTAAACGATATTTAAATCGTTTCCATGATGTCACTGGTCAATTGATCGCTGGTGAGTCTGTCTGTGTGACAGCTCACCAGCAATCAGCCGTCAATGTCGTCAGCGATCAGATCGCTGACGACATTGACGCGTGTGACACCCCCTTAAGCGCCACATGCAGAAAACCCCGCACTTACAACCTTGGCTGCTATCAATGAGTTTATTGAAGGAGTTTTCCTATGAAAAAGTTAATTTTAGGAAATAAATCTTGGAATAATAATAATTTCCACAATTTGATGTATTTAAAAATGCTGTGTACTGTGTAATGGATGTGCCTAATCATACAGGGACATGGTCTGATCATACCACATCTCCTGTGCTGAGATAATCGTATATATGTGTCCCTGCTGTGTACTGTGTAATGGATGTGTTTGACCGTACAGAGACCTGGTCTGATCATACCACATCTCCTGTGCTGAGATAATCTTATATATGTGTCCCTGCTATGTACTGTGTAATGGATGTGTCTGACCGTACAGGGACATGGTCTGATCGTACTACATCTCCTGTCCTGAGATAATCTTGTGTGTGTCCCTGCTGTGTGCTGTGTAATGGATGTCTCTGACCGTACAGGAACATTGATCATACCACATCTCCTGTGCTGAGATAATCTTGTATGTGTCCCTGCTGTGTGCTGTGTAATGGATGTCTGTGACCGTACAGGGACATGGTCTGATCATACCACATCTCCTGTGCTGAGATA
Organism: Allobates femoralis; assembly: GCA_033576535.1. Taxonomy (NCBI): domain Eukaryota; kingdom Metazoa; phylum Chordata; class Amphibia; order Anura; family Aromobatidae; genus Allobates; species Allobates femoralis. The sequence goes on along the minus strand of JARQOC010000001.1, from coordinate 51,836,385 downwards.
ATCTTGTGTGTGTCCCTGCTGTGTGCTGTGTAATGGATGTCTGTGACCGTACAGGGACATGGTCTGATCATACCTCATCTCCTGGGGCAGGAAGGATGCAAAAGAGCATACAGACAATACATAGCAGGGACATATATAAGGTTATCTCATCACGTAAATATTTCTTTAAACACATTGTTATAACACTCATTATTTCAAGATCTATAGAATAAAATTAACTTTTGTTTATGGGAAAACCTGTTTAATAGTTTTCTGAGAAATGTTATGTTGTGCTGAATGCACGTGAGCAAATCGCCCAGATCCTCTGCTGGCAACTCCCTTTGCAGTTGCCGACTAATGTTGTCCCAGATGCGCTGGATCGGAGACAAGTCCATAAACTCTTCAGGCCATGGTTGTACGTTTAGCCCACACAGGCTGTTCTCAGTAGCACGAGCAAGTGGTGTGGTGTTGTCGTGTTGAAAAACCGCTCCTGGGAGATTTTGGAGAAAGGCCTTACTTCTGGTTCCACAACCAAATCAATGTGTACCTGGAATAAAGGCTAGAGGGGCCTGGCTACTGTACAATATACCACCCCATGTCATAATCCCAGGGCTAGTTTGATGGAACATCATGAAGGCCTCAATGTCCACCATGTTTCCAGACTTATCTCCAGCTATTACTACTTCCAAAACAAAAGCGGGGCTCATCAGTGAAGAGGGATAGACCTTCAACCCAGCCTCTGGTCCGCCATCTGCAAACCACATAAAGAGGCCTTCATGAGGGAATGTCACACCGGCCCTACTCCCAGGATGATGGTGTGGGGTGGCATAATAAATGGTTATCAGACCCCACTGGCCTTTATTTGAAATATAGCAACAGTCTACTTGCGCTTCCGTGAGCAGTCTTCATGGCCTAAACGTGCACCATGGCCTGCAACTTCACCAAAAACCATCTTGTGTGCCGCTCACCTCAAATTTGGCACAATTATGGACTATCTAATTAGCATTGTTTCAAAGATCTGGTTGTAACAAATCTTTTACATGGTGTTTGTTGAAGATTTTATGCAGAAATGTGATTGCAGTATATAAGTGAGTAATTAAACAAAAATAGCTCATTAAGATCAGTGTAATGGACAATCCCTTTAAGACTTGGTAAAATCTACTGTTCATACTACCGTGTTTCCCCGAATATAAGACAGTGTCTTATATTAATTTTACCCCCAAAAGTCCCACCCTGTCTTATATTCAGGGTATGACTTATATTAAAAAAAAAAAAAATGACAAAAATGAAAAGTCCCAGCCCCATACAGTATGTCACTGCAGCCCCCAGCACAGTACCGTTAAAACCGCAATTCCGCCGCACAGCCGACTTGCGGCACACTTGCGGCATACTTGCGGCAGGTCCCCATACAATGTACGGTACTGTATGGGACACTTGCGGCAAGGTGCGGCAAAGGTGCGGTAACCGCACCTTGCCGCAAGTGTCCCATACAGTACCGTACATTGTATGGGGACCTGCCGCAAGTGTGCCGCAAGTCGGCTGTGCGGCGGAATTGCGGTTTTAATGGGCAAGTCGGCAAGGAAACATCCTTACTTTTTAGGGTAATGGCGGCCTCGGGCTATGGATTCCTCCGCGGTGCAGGGCGTTGTCCAGATGCTTCTTCATGCAGGAGCTTCTGGCCAATCAGCACTCGAGCCGCTGAGCCATTCAACGCTCGAGATGCTGGGGAGCCGCTGGCCAATCAGAAGCTCCTGCCGGCAGCGGTGACGTCAGGCCGGGGCGACAGGCGCACAAGATTAACCCTATGCCCTCGGGGTTACCTGCGGCACCTGAGGGCAGAGGGGAGCCCACGGGGGACAGCGGACCTGCGGCTGCACCTGAGGGCAGAGGGGAGCCCACGGAGGACAGCGGGGCCAGTGGGACAGCGGGACACAGGTAAAACATGCAATGGGCAAAAATGGCACTTTAGCGGTACCCTGTCTTATATTCCCCGAAAATAAGTCACCCTGTCTTATAATCGGGGTATGACTTATATTGGAAAATTCTGCGCCAGCCCTGCCCTGACTTATATATTCGGGGGTGACTTATTTTCGGGGAAACAGGGTATGATTTTCTTTTTATATTGGAATTGTAAACTCTTTGCTAGAAATATTTTTTCTTCTTTATCTAAATTTTTGCCTGCACAGTTCTGTGTTTCTGAAGAGTTAATTACATGTTCTCCTATGCAAATCTCCCCTGCACTGCCTGAGGCGGTAGGACAATGTATGTGTCAGTGTACACAATACAGTTATATTTACCTTTATAGTATGAAAATTAGTATTTTTCCATCTCTGATGACTTTGGACTTTTTTTTCCCTCAATTTTGCATAAATTTATCTTTAATCCAAGACAGAAAAAAAAATGTTAAGAGAGTTCACATCAGGTTCTGCTCCCCAGTGCTGAAATGTATAATTCTGGTCCTAGAGTACCTGGCTCTGGCACAGCTATGTGTAACATGGACTTCATAATGATTTCAAAGCTTTATTTCTCCTGTAATGGTGCTGCATGGTAAGGGAATATTCGCTGCCACTTCCTCCATAGCTGAGGGTCTCCTGAAAACGTAAGGACTATTGGTGTATGAGCAAAATCTTTTTTAGGTGGGCTTCCCCTGGAACCTGCCTGAAAAGGTAATAAAAAAACAATGTCAAAAAGTATGAACATATGTGACCAGAATGGTGATCTGTCTGCAAATTATGTCCTATGAGGAATGCTTTGGGAATGTTTAGCTTGCAAAAAAGAAGACTGAGGGGAGACTTAATAGCTGTCTACAAATATTTCAAGGGCTGTCACACTGTAGAGGATCAGCTTTATTCTCATTTGAACAAAGAAAGACTAGAAGCAATGAGATGAAACTGAATGGGAGGAGACACAGATTAGATATTAGAAGAAAACTTTTTGACATTGAGGGTGGTCAACGAGTGGAACAGGCGGCCAGGAGAGGTGGTGAGTTTCCCTTCAACGGAAGTCTTCAAACAGAGGCTGGACAGACATCTGTCTAGGATGATTTAGTGAATCCTACTTTGAATAGGGGGTTGGACCAGATGACCCAAGAGATCCCTTCCACCTCTACCATGCTATGATTCTATGCACTGGACTAAGATGTAAAAAGAAAAGAAGCTGATGGTATAAGGCCTCACAAAGAGATGCATTGAGGAAAACACTTCCTAGGCTATGAGCACACAGTGTCTTTTATACGAGCTGCGTTTCCCCAAGCAAAACCACTTCAGGCAGTTTAGCCGTCGTTCTTGCAGCAGCTCTGCCGTCTGTGTATTCTATTCTATACTGTGGCGTACAGAAAGGGGGCAGCTTCCGAGCAGAATCAGGACAAAGAATGAGCATGTTACTTATTTCAACTTCTTTAGGGTTTCAGAACTCTGAAACCATTCAAAAAGCAGACGTAAGACAGAACATGTGCCAGACACTGACGTTTTTATATTGCTGTGCATTACGTTTACTTGATTGGGAGCTCACGAAGAGCTTTTTCAGGCTGATTATGTGCAGAAAAAGACATTGTGTGGAGGATTTGAGGAGATTCACAGTTTTGAGGACGATTTTAAGAGTTTTCCTCAGTTTCCGCTCCAAAATCTCCTACAACACTGTGTGCACATGGGATTTTCAAATCTTTTGGGGAAAAAAAAGCTAAAAATTCCTGATATGAAAATCAAAGTGGATGTCCTATAAAAATGAACAGAAAGTTTTCCAAGGGGTCGTTTTTAATTTATTGAGCAGGAGAATTTTGAAAAGCATACTCTCCAAAAGGCTCCTTCTAATCTTTGTGTTATAGTCTTACTGTGCTTGTGCACTCAGTATTAAGATAACAGCTGCCATAACTTCAGATCGAGAAGTCTGATGGGTTTACTGTCTCTGGGCTCGCTCTATTTAGTGGTTGAGCCGAGTGTCATTTACTGTGATCCGATACTCACATGCGCAGCTTAGGAGACGATGGAGAGCTTTATTTCTGCATCTTCTTCATTGACTCTCTCAGCATCTCTCTGACTGCACTCGGATGTCATCCAAGTGAAGGCCAATGTTTTGCACTCACCCATAGACTTGAATGGGCACCCACCGTTTGATTAGCACTGCCAATCACAGCACACAGTGATTTTTCTTTACTCATGCCGAATTGGCATGAGAAAATAAGTGCTGGTTAGCACTGCCTTATAATAAAACATTGTGCCAAGGGCTATCCTATAAAACATCAGAGGGCACTCGTCCAAGTTATACGCTATTAGATGCTATTGACCACAATATCGAAGATGTCTTGCTGAGGTAGGGGACACCTTTCCTCTCCATCTGTTTGCCGACTCACCACATTGTGATTCAATGGCTGAAATGGCTATAGCGCTTCAAAAAATATATATAGTTAGAAGATCTTGCCGGGGACCATAGCTGGAGAGAAGACTAGTCCGACTCCACACTCGGCTTGTTTCTCCACCCGCCACTGCAGGTGGTTGAACATTCCTATGTACACACAAGGGAGAGATCTGCCAATATATACTTTCTCTGAAATGCTGAAGCATTTCAGAAAACATGCCAGATTGTAGCCATGATCTGATTCATGTTTGCTGTAGTTTGGACAGCATGAAAAACAAGTTACCTCCTATGGAGTTGGTCCCTTTCCATTAATAACCGCATAGTCTTTGAAGACTTTCTACAAGATTTTGGAGGTGGCTTTGGGAATTTTCTCCCCTTCATCTTGAAGAGCATTATTGATGTCAGACACTGATGTTGGAGGGAGGGCCGGGCTCACAGTGTCTGTTCTAGGTCATCTCAGAAGTGTTGGTTGGAGTTGAAGCCAGAGCATATGCAGCCGGTCATGTTTATCCCACCAGACTCTCTCTACCATGTCTTTATGGATCTCACCTTGTTCACTGGGACACAGTCATGTTTTCACAAAGGTGGAAGTAAACGATTGGTATGCAGACGTTTCATAATTTCCATTCAATCTTAGGGTATGTTCACGCTCACTCTGTATCTTTTTCCAGTGTGTTCTTGAGTGGGTCCACTCATAAAAATTGCTGGAAAACGTTCTTCAAATACATTTAATAGAATTCTTCTATTTGATTCAATAGAAAAAAAACACTTGCTGTTCACAAGTCCTGTCTTTTTAGCATCCTTCAAATGCTTCAGGCCTTCAGAGAAGTTAGCGGACCACCCATCAGACACTATACAATAGGATGCCCAGGCATCACTTTTTGTATTTTAAGGCGTTTTCACCCTGTTTAATTCAGTGATTAATGGATTTAAAAAAAAAATTAAAATCACCAATGGAAGAATGTGCAAAATACTAGTGCATCCTAATGAATTAGAATATCATCAAAAATCTATGTCATATTGCCATGTGTCAGGGCATTCCTGGGAGCCCTGAAACGCGTTGACTAATAGATCAATATTCTATTCACCCTTGATGTTTTATGGAATACGGAAGCACGGTTTTTAACCCTTCATCCTCTCTACTTTAATTTTCTGAGATAATGCCTTAGGGTTTTCAGTGGCATTAATACATTATCATCAACATTAACAGAAATAAACACTTGAAATAGATCACTCTGTGTGTAATGACTATATAATATATGGGTTTCACTTTATGCATTGAATTACTGAAATAAATTAACTTTTTGATGATATTCTAATTCATTGAGATGCAGTAGTATACAGGAAAAATGTGAAACAGTATCTCTGTCTGGAAAAACATCCAATGAAATGCTTCATGAAACCACCCAACAAAATACTAAAAAAAAAATGCTCCGGTTTACAATCCACCAATAAACAGAGGCATCTTTTGCTTGCAAAACATGTGTGTTTGACCACCGGAAAAAGCTTGTGTGAACATATCCTTCGATTACTTCGGAAGTAACCTGGCTGATAAACTTGAGTCACTCTTTGCCACTAACTACCCCATAACACTCCAGAATATTTACACAAGCATCAGATCTCATGGCTGGACCTGATTTATCATCCTGTAAATGACTTGCTAAATTTCTTCATCTTTTCTGGTCCTTCCTATCCCTTTCCCTGCTCATTTCTTCATTTTTGTAGCAATGGCCCATCACATTCATCTCCTATATCTGACTATGTGACAGGGCGGTCCCCCTTGGGTCACCAGGGTCATGTTGTACCTCATAGGATGACATTTTTCACAAAATACCTACACTTTTTCTATGCTTACCCCGCTGGGAGTCTGACTTTGGAGCCGCTTTATCAGATAAAGAATGGTCGCCGATATGGTCTTCAACCCTTAAGGCCTCTTGTATACCTTGTTTCTAGAAACTAACTACAAAGATTTGATGAAGATGTCATCTGGTCACAACTAGTATAGCCAACGCCATGTTTCAGTCCCCCAATGTTTTTGAGGTTGCCTTGCCCAGGGTAATGTACGTTATATTTGGTGATAATGCGCTAAGATACGTAGGCCTCTGGTCAAAATCTACTCCACTATTCTATCTGTCACTACCCCACATTCCGCCTCCAGCACTTCACATCTGTAATTGAGCCTCACACCAAAATACACTAACTTTATGTTTATGAGCATTTGCTGCACTTTTTCCCTGGATGTTTTAGCTTTTGTTGACCATTGTCTGTATATTTGCTTCTGACCTTTTTACCTTTTTAAAAAGTTAAAAAAAATGTAAAAAGTTCCTTCACTATCCCTTTTCCAGCAAACTGTACAGTTGTACAGCAGAGGTGTGCACAGAGCACGTTTTAATCATGCCAGAGTCCAGTGGTGGTGGCTTTACACCACTCCGTCCGACGCCATTGTGCTTGGTGATGTAAGACTGCATGCAACCGCTCGGCCATGAAGCTACTGGCGGGCGGAGTGTTTGTGCTGATGTGATACTGGAAGAGGTTGGACTCTGCAGTTACGGAGTCAGCAAAGTGTTGCTGACTTTTCTGCCTCTGCTCCTCAGCCCTCGGCCCCCCGCTCTTTAACATTACGCGGTCTTCACTTCATTACTTCCTTCCATGTCTCACAGGTGATCAGGGGAAGATTTAGGAGGAAAAATGTCATGAACTGACTTATTCCACCAGTGGCTCCTATTACAGGACTGCACTGAATCCTTGAGCTCTTCACCACCAGCCGTTCTGTCACATGCTCGTGAAGGTAGACGGCATTGTGGGAGGCCACATCGAGGTGATAGGACTGATTAATATTTATATACTGATAATTGTGTCCGTATGATGTAGATTTACTGTTGTTTTTAAAGACAACTATTCAAGAACACTATTTTTCCCCAGAGCTTCAAGTGGCCAAGTCAAGGAGGTTTCACCGTAGAAACCAGCATGGCCTCCTTGTCACAGGATCACGGTATATAACATTTCATATTTGGTGTGTGACATTCGTGCAGCCACGTGCGGTAATTTACTGCTGATACCTGACAGCAGCTTTTGTTGTCTTTCTGAAGAACACACTGATGAAAGCCTGTGATTAGTTTGGTTGCTATGTGTCACCATGTCAGTAAATATCCCTCACTGAGCTTCTTGTATGTAACATAAAGGTGAAGGGACAGTTGAATTGTACAGTTTGTTTTTACAATGGAGCCGGGTATTATTTTCTTGGAGTCTTATGTCTCCCGCTCTAAAGGATCCTGATCTCCATCTCAATGGTGACCACAGAGCTCCTCCAGACCTAAGGGCAGCCATACAGTCCAGCTGCAGGTAGTAGAAACAAGCATTTGTCAGGTGCCTTGTAATGTCCTAATACACTTTAGATAACTCTGGGCTGAAAAATTCTTTGGGCCAACAGTTATCTCTCTCCAGAACTTAAACCCAGGGACATTTGGCTTTGTTGTGCTCTTCTTTGTCTCCCATGAGAAAGTCTGGCAGGAACTTATTTCCTAAGTTACTAAAAAGATTGTCCGTTTGAAGTCCGGTGTGGCAGATCCTTCACATGCTGGTTTTCATTTGTTGATAGAGAGTCGAGAGGAACATAACACGTAGACATAAGACTGGTAGTCGATCCCGCCAATACTGCCAGGTTAGTAGAATTTTAGTCTACTAAAGGATTTCTTCGAGAAGGTGTAGAAAATAGCCATCGTCACATATTTCAAGCTGCAACCCATCTTGGCCTCCTGCACACATCTATGGTTCTAGTAAATGCATTATCCGTTTATTATAATCGCTGGTGCCTTTTACCTGTCCTAGTTTTTACACATGGAGATCAATCCATTTTCTTCCTGCTGCACGGATGACAAGGGCCAATACAAGTCTATGGGTCCATGAAAGACACTTTAAGAACATGGATGGCATCAGTATACAGTCCGTGTGCCATCTGTGTGCTGTATGTTTTTAACATTGCAAAGTATAGGAGAAGCTTTGTAATTTAATGATCCATCTGTGCAAAATACACACCGATGGTGACAAAACACACATGATGTCACATTGATCCAAAATACTGATCACTCCAGTACCATTTTGTCACGTACACATTTTAACACACACATCTGAAGGAGACCTTGGGTACGGATTAGGATAGATTGCAACTGAACTGAAACAATGCTCCTGCAGATATCTCTGGAGAATGTTAGAGCAGGTTTCTGTCAGGCTGAGACGCAGCATTGTGAACGAGCAGAACAGAGCCATGCACTCGACCTGACAGGTTTACACCCGGGTTCAGAGCTAATGCAGGAGAAGGGCTCCCTTCGGTTTACGGAACATAATGGTCAGTCTTAGTTCTGCTCTATGTGCAGTTGTAAACCTGTTCTGCTCAGACAGTCTCTGTGCTCTGCTGTCGTTGGCTGAGTAGTACGGGTTTACATCTGAGCATGGAGTAGAACTGAAGCTGTAGTGAGGAGGCAAGGTTTTCTGAGTCATCCGAGGAGGTTTATTGCTCTTTTTGTGTTTGTTTTTCTCCTAACGCTCACCTCCATGTTCATTTGTAAACCTGTCGGGCTGAGTGCATGGATCTGTTATGCTCAGTCACAATGTTGCTGAGACATTTATCTCAAGCAGTGTTTTGTCCGCTGTCCTAATGCATGCCTAGGATTGGTTGCAGCCTCAAATATGTGACAGCAGCCGTTTTCGAGAACTTCTTAAAAAAACGTTTTAAAGGAAATCTGTCAGGTCAAAAATCCATATGTAACTGCTATCATTTTCTAATTCCTTGCTCTAAGCTTTCTTTATTTATGTATATCTTCTATTTATATTTACCTCCTATCTTCTCTAAACTTCAAATAAAGAGATTCATTCCATCTGTCAATCACAGTGAATGATCCACATGAATATGCATGTCACATACTCACACTACATCACTGCACAGGACATCAGTGGGGGGGACAGGATTCTCCTCACTGCTCTCTGTGTACAGCATCACAAGAGGTCAAGTACATCACAGATGCTGTTACAGCAGGGATACTTGCTTAGAGAAATAAATGGAGTCTAGATAAGGTAGACCTGAAATAAGCTCTCTCCCACCGTGTCTTCAACAAAATAGACCTCCTGTAAGGGAAACCTGACACTGCACTGTTAGCAAAGGGAGGAGAGAGCTGCAGAGAGGGAGTGCATAATTACATGACAGTTTATACAAACGCCAGACTATTCCTGTTTGCTTATAATGGAGAGGACTAATCCAGGAGCTCCCTGCAGGGTCTGACAATGTTGATAACATGTAAACTACAAAGGGTAGAATAATGATTTTACATGTTTTTAAAAGGTCTGCCCAGGCCCTATTCAAGGGTAATATTAGTATCATACTGAAAAATGACCTGACAGTGTCCCTTCAACCTTCTGCATCTCATATTAGCCATCTGATGAGTCTTTATATGGAAATCAGCCTCTAGCCATCACTTAACATGAACAGTCAATATGCAGTTAGGCGGCAATACACACGTGATAGCTGTTAGCTGAATCTGAAAGTGGACATGCCAAGTGGCGTTAGTTATCCCACTGGCCATCATTAATGTAATAAGTAAATGCAGAGGGGTTCATTTGAAACAAAGGGGTTTTCAAAGATTAGAAAATACAGATGCTTTATTTCAGAAACGACATAATGTCTGCCAATGGGGTTGTATCGACTGGTATTGCAGCTCACTTCCATTGATGTTAAAGGGTTACAATGGCTGGTGGAGGAGCAATATGTCAGTCCATGAATCTCCTCCAATAATAAAATACTTTACCTGGGAAAGGCGCTTTTCTATAGGATGGGCAGGTCTTATCTGTGATCTTTGCTTGTTAGTAGGTAACATTTCCTAGCGTCCAAGGCTGGACAATCTATACCTGCCTTTGTGTCAATTGTGTTGGTGGGGAGTAATGAATGTTAGAGGCATTTTCTGATTTTGGAAAACCCACCACCGGCTACAGCTTTATTTTTTATTTTATTTTTTTTTTAAATGATCAAATCGTGCTCTGACAGCCTCTTTTTAAATAACTCCTGTTACAGCGATGTCAGCACCAGCTCTCCAAGGCACACATTGCATTGTTATACCACATGAGCCTCCAATCGGTGGTAGTTAATGGGTTCCTGCAGTCTCACTTCCTTTGGATGTTAAAGGTTCATCAAAAGAAAGTGAGAGCACATTACTCCAATGCCGACCAAGACACAACAATATCACACAAGCTTATGGAAACGCGCCGCTGACATTGCTGGAATAGCACAGGTTTGGGAAGTGAGTATAAGATGTTTTTGTTTTATAGTAGGGAATATAATATGTAAGGAGAGGTGGTACAGGTAATGGACAACCCCTTTAAATATGTATTGAGGAAACTTTATTTGTTCTGTATTCTGGTCCGCCTGGCGGAGAAGCAGAAAATTATGATTGATGTCACTGCAAGAGTGCTGATGTCACTTCCAGCTCCTTCACTGCTACCTCTCACATTTCTTGTACAGTTAAACTTAACATTAAGGTATTCTCCAGGATGATATGGCTGGAGAATACAGAATGAATTTATCAATGGAATTACTGATTGGCAGTACTTACAATTGTCTTCTCCACAATCAAGCATCAATGATATTAACCTACACTCCTCAACATTGAATATGCAACAGCAAGAATGGACATATAGAAGGATGGATACACATGTTAATGATATGCAACTGATGAAGAAATGTAAACAACATTTTTTTAAAACCTCTCGATTTATTCAGTATCGAGTGTGAGCACCACACGCACAAATCTTCACACTTAGCCTTGGCTGCTATAATTGAGGTTATTAATGGTTGTCTGAGGAATGGTCTGCCACGCTGAATGTATTGAGGTAAAACATAAAGCTGGCAACTCCATTTGCAGTTGTCCGTTTGCAATTGACATCCCAGATGTACTCGATGGGAGACAAGTCCGGAGACTCTGAAGGCCATGGTAACACATTGAGCCCCACAGATTGCTCACACTTATATGCGCAACATGCGGCATGGCATTGTTGGGCTGAAAAACAGATCCCGGGACACTTTGGAGAAATAGCCAAACCACTGATTTTGCAAAAGAGATCAATTTAATGGCGAGCTATTAGTGCACCTGGAATGAAGATTAGAGGGGTCTGGTTAACATTTCCATCTTATCTCCACAACGGTGTGATGTTGCGTCATGAAGACATCTTCATGGCATTGCCAACATGATCTGCTAATTGAGACTAGAGGCTGGAATGGTGGTTTATCCTCTTCGGCGATGAGTCTCCTTTTTGTTTTGGATGCAGTGATAGCCAGAGATTGGTCTTGAAGATGTATTCACAAGAGAATGTCACACTGGTCTTATTCCTGGGATTATGGTGTTGGATGTGTGGCATAATGTACGGTAGCCAGACTTCTTTAGTATTCATTCCACATACACAAACGGATCATTGTTATATTTATTTGGCGAAATGACCATACCACTGGTTCCTCAACCAAAGTGACAACACCAATCTGCGCCAGTTTGATCATTCTACCTACATGGCCTAAACGTGCTACCATGGCATCCAGCGTCTGGGATATCATTGGTGGGCAATTACATAGGGAGCTGCCATCAGCGGATCTTGATGATTTGACCAAGAGAATTCCGCATGACAAAACATTCCTCAGACAACCATTAATAACTTAATTTTCGACACTTGGTGCTCATACTCGACTTAGGAAAAAATGAGATGGTTCAAAAATATTGTCAATTCTTTTCATCATTTGTATATTATTAAAATGCCTATCCATCCTGTGGGTTCTATAATCCTACAATGTTTCCATTTTTTCCTTCTTCGTGCAGCCATTTCAGTGTTGTGTATAGACCGTATACGGGAATAAGGTTAGTGGCTCTGCCCTAGTTATGTAGCTGACCTCCTTGCGACATATTGAAGTGATTGACAAGCTGATCTGTGCAGGGTGACATGAACTTCTAATTATTCTCAACCTGTTTTTCTTCATTTCTTGTTTTCTGTCAGGTTTTGTCAGCACTGGAAACTATATGATGAGACTCAATTCCCGAGCAGCTATCGTTTTGTCATCTCTCTCTTTTCTATTGTCTTGAGAGTGGAGCCAAGTGCCATCCATTATGAAGTCAGCTTGGTGGAGGAAAAACTGTGCCAGCACATCCCTGAAGAGAAGCCTAAGAAAAATATAAGGAAAAAGAAAGTTTGATGATATCATTTTGTTCAAGCAAATGTAAATAAAGGAAGTCTGTTTTCGACATTGTGATAATATAATGCTTTTCTGCCAGTAATGATCCGTCTACTAGTAAACGATGGCGCAATACTAAAAGGAACAACGTTCCAGAAGTGTTGAATAAAACTTTTTCTACATTGTTAAAATTTGTCTTGTTGTCGCCCTCTTCATTTTAATATCTTGGTCATAACTTTTTTTTTCTGGTCATCATAATGGGAGACCCAGACAATGGGGTTAAGGGCACTGCCCTCCGGAGGCCACACTAGGTACTACAAGTTTGTAGACACCGCCCCCTCCGCTTATAAACCCCTATCGCAGGGAATATCCTCAGTTTTTAACTTAGTGTGCTCGGAGGTATCACACGCTTTGCTTGCACTTCACTGCATTCTCACTACTTACGTGATGGCGTCTGAAGACAAGGTAATATGGTCCCGGTCGGGGACCTTCGGCAGTCTCCCTGCTCACCCTTGGGAACACGCAGGTCGAGGTACCGGAGGGCCTAGAGCCTGGACACTTTGTGTCTCCCGGTACGCTGTCGCACTCCTTCCCATCCCTGTTTGGGGGCTCTGGAAAGTGGGAGACTGGAGCCTTGCACAGCTCCGCTCCGTCCGAGGCCTCCCTAAATGGTGCTTACAGACCGGACTGGAGCCAGCCCAGTCCGAGGCCTCCCTAAATGGTGCTTACAGACCGGACTGGTGCTGCACCCCCGTCCGAGGCCTCCCTAAAGGTGCTTACAGACCGGACCGGCACTGAGGCACCTTGCTGCACTTTTCCCTGGATGTTTTAGCTTTCGTTGACCATTGTCTGTATATTTGCTTCTGACCTTTTACCTTTTTAAAAAGTTAAAAAAAAATGTAAAAAGTTCCTTCACTATCCCTTCTCCAGCAAACTGTACAGTTGTACAGCAGAGGTGTGCACAGAGCACGTTTTAATCATGCCAGAGTCAGTGGTGGTGGCTTTACACCACTCCGTCGACGCCATTGTGCTTGGTGATGTAAGGCTGCATGCAACCGCTCGGCCATGAAGCTACTGGCGGGCGGAGTGTTTGTGCTGATGATGATACTGGAAGAGGTTGGACTCTGCAGTTACGGAGTCAGCAAAGTGTTGCTGACTTTTCTGCCTCTGCTCTCAGCCCTCGGCCCCGCTCTTTAACATTACGCGGTCTTCACTTCATTACTGAGTTCCTGCGCTTCCTTCCATGTCTCACAGGTGATCAGGGGAAGATTTAGGAGGAAAAATGTCATGAACTGACTTATTCCACCAGTGGCTCCTATTACAGGACTGCACTGAATCCTTGAGCTCTTCACCACCAGCCGTTCTGTCACATGCTCGTGAAGGCAGACGGCATTGTGGGGCTACATCGAGGTGATAGGACTGAATGAACAGCTGATTAATATTCATATACTGATAATTGTGTCCGTATGATGTAGATTTACTGTTGTTTTTAAAGACAACTATTCAAGAACACTATTTTTCCCCAGAGCTTCGAGGGGCCAAGTCAAGGAGGTTTCACCGTAGAAACACAGCATGGCCTCCTTGTCACGGAGCCCGGTATATAACATTTCATATTTGTGTGTGACATTCATTCAGCAACGTGCGGTAATTTACTGCTGATACCTGACAGCGCTTTTGTTGTCTTTCTGAAGAACACACTGATGAAAGCCTGTGATTAGTTTGGTTGCCATGTGTCACCATGTCAGTAAATATCCCTCACTGAGCTTCTTGTATGTAACATAAAGGTGAAGGGACAGTTGAATTGTACAGTTTGTTTTTACAATGGAGCGGGCTATTATTTTCTTGGAGTCTTATGTCTCCCGCTCTAAAGGATCCTGATCTCCATCTCAATGGTGACCACAGAGCTCCTCCAGACCTAAGGGCAGCCATACAGTCAGCTGCAGGTAGTAGAAACAAGCATTTGTCAGGTGCCTTGTAATGTCCTAATACACTTTAGATAACTCTGGGCTGAAAATTCTTTGGGCCAACAGTTCTCTCTCCAGAACTTATACCCAGGGACACTTGGCTTTGTTGTGCTCTTCTTTGTCTCCCATGAGAAAGTCTGGCAGGAACTTATTTCCTAAGTTACTAAAAAGATTGTCCGTTTGAAGTCCGGTGTGGCAGATCCTTCACATGCTGGTTTTCATTTGTTGATAGAGAGTCGAGAGGAACATAACACGTAGACATAAGACTGGTAGTCGATCCCGCCAATACTGCTAGGTTAGTAGAATTTTAAAGGATTTCTTCGAGAAGGTGTAGAAAATAGCCATCGTCACATATTTCAAGCTGCAACCCATCTTGGCCTCCTGCACACATCTATGGTTCTAGTAAATGCATTATCCGTTTTTTATAATCGCTGGTGCCTTTTACCTGTCCTTGTTTTTACACATGGAGATCAATCCATTTTCTTCCTGCTGCACGGATGACAAGGGCCAATACAAGTCTATGGGTCCATGAAAGACACTTTAAGAACATGGATGGCATCAGTATACAGTCCGTGTGCCATCTGTGTGCTGTATGTTTTTAACATTGCAAAGTATAGGAGAAGCTTTGTAATTTAATGATCCATCTGTGCAAAATACACACCGATGGTGACAAAACACACATGATGTCACATTGATCCAAAATACTGATCACTCCAGTACCATTTTGTCACGTACACATTTTAACACAAACATGTGAAGGAGACTTTGGGTACGGATTAGGATAGATTGCAACTGAACTGAAACAATGCTCCCTGCAGATATCTCTGGAGAATGTTAGAGCAGGTTTCTGTCAGGCTGAGACGCAGCATTGTGAACGAGCAGAACAGAGCCATGCACTCGACCTGACAGGTTTACTCCCGGGTTCAGAGCTAATGCAGGAGAAGGGCTCCCTTCGGTTTACGGAACATAATGGTCAGTCTTAGTTCTGCTCTATGTGCAGTTGTAAACCTGTTCTGCTCAGACAGTCTCTGTGCTCTGCTGTCGTTGGCTGAGTAGTACGGGTTTACATCTGAGCATGGAGTAGAACTGAGGCTGTAGTGAGGAGGCAAGGTTTTCTGAGTCATCCGAGGAGGTTTATTGCTTTTTTTGTGTTTGTTTTTCTCCTAACACTCACCTCCATGTTCATTTGTAAACCTGTCGGGCTGAGTGCATGGATCTGTTATGCTCAGTCACAATGTTGCTGAGACATTTATCTCAAGCAATGTTTTGTCCGCTGTCCTAATGTATGCCTAGGATTGGTTGCAGCCTCAAATATGTGACAGCAGCCGTTTTCGAGAACTTCTTAAAAAAACGTTTTAAAGGAAATCTGTCAGGTCAAAATCCAAATGTAACTGCTATCATTTTCTAATTCTTGCTCTAAGCTTTCTTTATTTATGTATATCTTCTATTTATAGTTACCTCCTATCTTCTCTAAACTTCAATAAAGAGATTCATTCCATCTGTCAATCACAGTGAATGATCCACATGAATATGCATGTCACATACTCACACTACATCACTGCACAGGACATCAGTGGGGGGGACAGGATTCTCCTCACTGCTCTCTGTGTACAGCATCACAAGAGGTCAAGTACATCACAGATGCTGTCACAGCAGGGATACTTGCTTAGAGAAATAAATGGAGTCTAGATAAGGTAGACCTGAAATAAGCTCTCTCCCACCGTGTCTTCAACAAAATAGACCTCCTGTAAGGGAAACCTGACACTGCACTGTTAGCAAAGGGAGGAGAGAGCTGCAGAGAGGGAGTGCATAATTACATGACCGTTTATACAAACGCCAGACTATTCCTGTTTGCTTATAATGGAGAGGACTAATCCAGGAGCTCCCTGCAGGGTCTGACAATGTTGATAACATGTAAACTACAAAGGGTAGAATAATGATTTTACATGTTTTTAAAAGGTCTGCCAGGCCCTATTCAAGGGTAATATTAGTATCATACTGAAAAATGACCTGACAGTGTCCCTTCAACCTTCTGCATCTCATATTAGCCATCTGATGAGTCTTTATATGGAAATCAGCCTCTAGCCATCACTTAACATGAACAGTCAATATGCAGTTAGGCGGCAATACACACGTGATAGCTGTTAGCTGAATCTGAAAGTGGACGTGCCAAGTGGCGTTAGTTATTCCACTGGCCATCATTAATATAATAAGTAAATGCAGAGGGGTTCATTTGAAACAAAGGGTTTTCAAAGATTAGAAAATACAGATGCTTTATTTCAGAAACGACATAATGTCTGCCAATGGGGTTGTATCGTCTGGTATTGCAGCTCACTTCCATTGATGTTAAAGGGTTACAATGGCTGCTGGTGGAGGAGCAATATGTCAGTCCATGAATCTCCTCCAATAATAAAATACTTTACCTGGGAAAGGCGCTTTTCTATAGGATGGGCAGGTCTTATCTGTGATCTTTGCTTGTTAGTAGGTAACATTTCCTAGCGTCCAAGGCTGGACAATCTATACCTGCCTTTGTGTCAATTGTGTTGGTGTGAGTAATGAATGTTAGAGGCATTTTCTGATTTTGGTAAACCCACCACCGGCTACAGCTTTATTTTTTATTTTATTTTTTTTTTAAATGATCAAATCGTGCTCTGACAGCCTCTTTTTAAATAACTCCTGTTACAGTGATGTCAGCACCAGCTCTCCAAGGCACACATTGCATTGTTATACCACATGAGCCTCCAATCGGTGGTCGTTAATGGGTTCCTGCAGTCTCACTTCCTTTGGATGTTAAAGGTTCATCAAAAGAAAGTGAGAGCACATTATTCCAATGCCGACCAAGACACAACAATATCACACAAGCTTATGGAAACGCGCCGCTGACATTGCTGGAATAGCACAGGTTTGGGAAGTGAGTATAAGATGTTTTTGTTTTATAGTAGGGAATATAATATGTAAGGAGAGGTGGTACAGGTAATGGACAACCCCTTTAAATATGTATTGAGGAAACTTTATTTGTTCTGTATTCTGGTCCGACTGGCAGAGAAGCAGAAAATTATGATTGATGTCACTGCAAGAGTGCTGATGTCACTTCCAGCTCCTTCACTGCTACCTCTCACATTTCTTGTACAGTTAAACTTAACATTAAGGTATTCTCCAGGATGATATGGCTGGAGAATACAGAATGAATTTATCAATGGAATTACTGATTGGCAGTACTTACAATTGTCTTCTCCACAATCAAGCATCAATGATATTAACCTACACTCCTCAACATTGAATATGCAACAGCAAGAATGGACATATAGAAGGATGGATACACATGTTAATGATATGCAACTGATGAAGAAATGTAAACAACATTTTTTTAAAACCTCTCGATTTATTCAGTATCGAGTGTGAGCACCACACGCACAAATCTTCACACTTAGCCTTGGCTGCTATAATTGAGGTTATTAATGGTTGTCTGAGGAATGGTCTGCCACGCTGAATGTATTGAGGTAAAACATAAAGCTGGCAACTCCATTTGCAGTTGTCCGTTTGCAATTGACATCCCAGATGTACTCGATGGAGACAAGTCCGGAGACTCTGAAGGCCATGGTAACACATTGAGCCCCACAGATTGCTCACACTTATATGCGCAACATGCGGCATGGCATTGTTGGGCTGAAAAATAGATCCCGGGACACTTTGGAGAAATAGCCAAACCACTGATTTTGCAAAAGAGATCAATTTAATGGCGAGCTATTAGTGCACCTGGAATGAAGATTAGAGGGGTCTGGTTAACATTTCCATCTTATCTCCACAACGGTGTGATGTTGCGTCATGAAGACATCTTCATGGCATTGCCAACATGATCTGCTAATTGAGACTAGAGGCTGGAATGGTGGTTTATCCTCTTCGGCGATGAGTCTCCTTTTTGTTTTGGATGCAGTGATAGCCAGAGATTGGTCTTGAAGATGTATTCACAAGAGAATGTCACACTGGTCTTATTCCTGGGATTATGGTGTTGGATGTGTGGCATAATGTACGGTAGCCAGACTTCTTTAGTATTCATTCCACATACACAAACGGATCAGTGTTATATTTATTTGGCGAAATAACCATACCACTGGTTCCTCAACCAAAGTGACAACACCAATCTGCGCCAGTTTGATCATGCTACCTACATGGCCTAAACGTGCTACCATGGCATCCAGCGTCTGGGATATCATTGGTGGGCAATTACATAGGGAGCTGCCATCAGCGGATCTTGATGATTTGACCAAGAGAATTCCGCATGACAAAACATTCCTCAGACAACCATTAATACTTAATTTTCGGCACTTGGTGCTCATACTCGACTTAGAAAAAAATGAGATGGTTCAAAAATATTGTCAATTCTTTTCATCATTTGTATAATATTAAAATGCCTATCCACCCTGTGGGTTCTATAATCCTACAATGTTTCCATTTTTTCCTTTTTCGTGCAGCCATTTCAGTGTCGTGTATAGACAGTATACGGGAATAAGGTTAGTGGCTCTGCCCTAGTTATGTAGCTGACGACCTTGCGACATATTGAAGTGATTGACAAGCTGATCTGTGCAGGGTGACATGAACTTCTAATTATTCTCAACCTGTTTTTCTTCATTTCTTGTTTTCTGTCAGGTTTTGTCAGCACTGGAAACTATATGATGAGACTCAATTCCCGAGCAGCTATCGTTTTGTCATCTCTCTCTTTTCTATTGTCTTGAGAGTGGAGCCAAGTGCCATCCATTATGAAGTCAGCTTGGTGGAGGAAAAACTGTGCCAGCACATCCCTGAAGAGAAGCCTAAGAAAAATATAAGGAAAAAGAAAGTTTGATGATATCATTTTGTTCAAGCAAATGTAAATAAAGGAAGTCTGTTTTCGACATTGTGATAATATAATGCTTTTCTGCCAATAATGATCCGTCTTCTAGTAAACGATGGCGCAATACTAAAAGGAACAACGTTCCAGAAGTTGTGAATAAAACTTTTTCTACATTGTTAAAATTTGTCGTCTTGTCGCCCTCTTCATTTTAATATCTTGGTCATAACTTTTTTTTTCCTAGGCGATAAATACAACTTCCCATACAAGCACATGAAGAAAACCTGTTTAATTAAATACAGTGGGGTGTGGTCTGTTATGATCCATTATTTGTCCTACTAAAATCCATGTTACTAGTCTCTAAACAAAAGAAAAATATGTATGGGACAACCGGTAAACAGCCAGTTGATATGCTGGAAGTAGGAAATATGTGGATTTTAGTGACTCCGACAATGGTCAAATAGTGTTGTTTAGACCACAAAGTCAATCAATCTACAAAATATTGGTTAAGAGTTGTGCAGTACATCATGTTGATGAGTAATCCTTTAAGATAGGTCATCAATATAAGTTCAGTGGGAATGAGACACACATCACACCCGCAGCTGTTCTCGGAGCCGGCGATGGCCGGATGTGCTTAGCTGAGCAACAGATCTACACAGCTCTCAATTGTATGGTACTGCACATCCAGGTCTATTCATTTGAATATGGGTGGATTTGCAATGTCCCCCAGCGGCCACCATATAGTTAACAGAGCTGTGTAGATTCAGTTCGCAACTGATTGCTCCTGGCCATCACTGAGAACAGCTAATTTAAGGGAGGGAGGGCGGACAGGAGGTATCGCATTCCCACAGAACTGATATTTATCACCTTAGGGTCCAGCAGCAGAGGAATTACTCGCAATTACTCGCTTCCCCATTCATTTACT
Source organism: Allobates femoralis (assembly GCA_033576535.1). Taxonomy (NCBI): domain Eukaryota; kingdom Metazoa; phylum Chordata; class Amphibia; order Anura; family Aromobatidae; genus Allobates; species Allobates femoralis. Next base: position 51,816,136 of record JARQOC010000001.1, on the reverse strand, counting down.
TTGGACTCGCTAGACTTGCAACGAGTAGTGAGTCCCGGACTCGGACTCGTTAAGAGTCTAGCGATTCCGAGTAATTTAGGATTCGCCCATCCCTAATTATGACTTTTAGGATTGCTACCTTTATTAGGTGGCATTAGAGTTCGTCTACTTCCTCAATGAAGTGACCATTTAAAAATGGGAAAAAATGTTTTATGACGTCCTCCTCTACTTGTCTTCCAGGGTCTACTGCAGTCCCTCCTTCTGAGTTTTGGAAGCCCTTGCACTTAGTGACTAGGTTTTATTAGTCTAGCATTTTTTGATTATCGGTTTCTCACTGGGCAGCATACATCAGTGTGTTTGACGCCTTAACAACGACCTCGTTGGCGACTCAGAACTCAGCCACTAAGGTCCGAGTCGTCAGACTAGCTGCTGTGTGACCGGGTCCCAACGACTGCCGAGGTCGTTATACGGGTCGCCGTATCGTTGCTGCGTCGTTGAGTAGATCTGACTGTTTGACATCTCACCAGCAACCACATAGCGACGTTCCAGCGATCCTTACCAGGTCGTATCGTTGTCGAGATCGCTGGACCGTCGCCAAGTGTGGTGGGACCGTAAGTCCCTCCTTCATAAATTAAACAGGATGTGTCTGACCATGTCGCATACCAAATGCTCAGATAAGATAATAAAGTGTTAAAATTAAATTTACAGGTGAATGTAGTTTTATTTACCCCTCTATTACATCATCTATTGTAGTCCCAGGCAATGGGTGAATACGCTGAGAGATGACTCAATGATATGGGGTGGAGGAGGAGGGTTGTTTTTTTGTATCAATTTTTAATTTTACCTTTTATATCAGTCTCTATACAGGAAAGCATGTTTCCTAATATTTTTCCTGTAAAATCCATTTTATGTCCGGATTTTGTATATTTTATTGTCTGTCCGTAAAAGTGGAGTAAGGGTACCTTTACACGGCGCAACCGCGGCGAGGAATCTGTCCGGCGATATGTCGCCTCGACACCATTGCTGTGAAATTATCTCCCAGTTGCGGCGTGTAATTTGGGAATTTGGCGGCGATAAAAAACCTGTCGCCTGGTTCCAATTACAGAGCACTGCCCCAAAATCAGAGTCAATCATAAAGGCGAGATTCCCGGCTTTTGGCGTGTGAACGGGCGATAGTGATGGAATCTGCGTCGCCTATTGATTTCCCGGAGGCGTGCCACAGCCTGCTGGAGACCGCGCCCCGTCAGCGATGATTGGTGGTGGCTACTATGTCACTTCACAGGGCGCCATATTTGAAGAGCTGTCCAATCACCACCACACAATGGCAATGACGTCATGTATTAGCTAGCCTTCCAGCGCAGGCTGGCCAATCATAACGCTATTGCGTTGTCTAATCAGCGTGCTTGGGGCGCGGTATACAGCAGTCTGCCACGCCTATGTCCTCGCCGCGCTGAACATGTATGCCCACATTCCTTTGGGGATTGCGGTGTGTGAAGCGGCGAGGGGAGTTGACCGGATGTTTCCCGCTGTTGGTGTGGCGATTTCCGGGGCAACACATCGCCTTAGGTTGAGGGCGAAATTGCGGCGTGTAAAAGCGCCATCGGCGATCTGATGTGACCATGAAAAACGTGCACGCGCACGTTAGATCGCCACCAAAAGTTGCTGTGTGTAAAGGTACCCGAAGGCAATAAACCTTGCCTATATGCCTGCACCAACACCTTATCAATCCTCCAGAAGCTAGCACTACAGTGAATGAATATAAGGCTGCTTTCACATTGCGATTATTTATTTATTTATTTTTTTTTTTTTCTGTCCGTGGGGATGCTACTTTTTGCAGGACCCCACGGACAGGAAAGGACAGGATCGCATGTGTGCCTCCTGGTGCGATTTCTGTGTCCGGGTTCGTGATTTTCACAGATCTGGACACAGAAAGAGCTGGGAGGAGGCCAGCAGGGCAATTTCACTTCCGCAATGTATATACGGTACATACATTGCGCAAGTGAAATTAAGTAACAGCAAGTGTTAAAAATAAAAAATATATGTTGTGTTGGGACTAAGCCACTTTACCGCATATGTCCTGATCCCTCCTTTTGAACGAGTAAACCTTACCCAGTTTCAGATTTGCGCAGGAGTGTTAACACCTCAAGTAATACTGCTGGTTAATCTTTTTAATGTTTTGTGGCTGTCCATACTTTTCTTTTTAGGCTTCTGTTCGCACATAACAGTGGTGGGGTCAAGACGACCCCGGGATGCCGTTACTTCTCCCATAAGGATGCCTGTACAACAGGTTTTGACCGGACAGTTCCTTTTTTAGTTGACTGTCCGGGTCTTATTTGTCCCCGACCTAGGCTTGTGGACTCAGCCCTCCCCCTAAGAGGCCTTTTTCTCTCTTTTTCTTCCTATCTCTGACCCTTTATGCTCTTTTCCTCTTGTACTGTGGACTTCTTGTTCTCTTTCCCTCCCCCCATTCAGCATTCCCTCTACACACCGCCTCCCTCCGGTCTCCTTCTTAGATTTTTGGGGTTCGTTCCTTCTCCCTTTCAAGGCCACTATTCATGCCACCTCTTAAGATAGCCTCTCTAAACGTCCGGGGATTCAACACCCCGCAGAAAAGGACACAGCTCCTCCATAGTTTTCATAAGATGGGGTACAACTCTTGCTACTGCAAGAAACTCATTTTAAAGCGGGAAACTTTCCCAATGTCACAAACCGATAGTATACCTCGTGGTATCACACTCCGAACCCTGAGGCGAGGTCCAAGGGCGTAAGCATAGCCATACATAAATCTTTGGCGCACACCGTTCTGCGGGCGGAGACTGAGGTGTAGATTTCTGACGCTGACACTTCGGATTTTTGAGCATATTTATACCATCACTAACTTGTAGCTGCCAAACAAAGTAGAGACTTGTATGAGATATCTGAAAAGAGTAGAGAAAATTGCACAGGGCTCTATAATTGTGGGAGGCGACTTTAACTTTATCATGGACAAACATCTAAACTCCTCAGTTGGCAAATCCGTGATCTCTCCCACGCAGATCCGCACGCTACAGAGGACTATGTATAGTCTCAGGCTGGTGGACTGCTGGCGCTTGCTGCACCCTGGACAAAGAGATTATACATACTACTCGCCAGTCCACTCGACATACAGCCGGATCGATTATCTCCTGGTGAGTCACCGATTGTTGAGTCATGATCCTACCGCCTCCATCAGGCCCATGGTCTGGTCTGACCACGCTCCCGTCTTCTTGACGCTTAATCTCCCCGACATTCCCTCAAGCCCCTGGCAGTGGACTCTGAATCCTGACCTTCTCACAGACGTCGAAACTATACGGACAGTGACTTCTACGATCTCTGAGTTCTTGAACATTCACACAGAGGACCCCACGCCCCTTCCCTTGCTATGGGAAACATTAAAATGCGTGATACTAGGGGTTCTTATTCGTGAAGGGGCTAGACTAAAGAAACTAAGAACAGCGACTATTGAAAATCTAATACCTCGAATTTATCTTTTGAAGCAAGCCCATAAGGCATCCCCCACACAGGATCTCCTCCAAACTTAAAGACAACCTCCGGAACTCTCGTGTTCGAGCTTACTCTAAACTTAGGGAATGGGCACACCACTTTTTCTATGAGTTCGCGGAGAAATGGGGGCCGCTGGCCAGACATTTACGTCCTAAAATTGCGAACTCTTTTATCCCGCTATTATGTTCTCAACATAAACGAGAATATCACGCGAGCAACATTGCCGATACGTTCCAGCAATATTACAAGGCCCTATACTACATCCGTGATACTAAAAAGACCGCCATCCCCCCAGGTGACCCTAATGCTCTGTTGATCGACTACATAGCAGACACTGCCTTGCCGAGGCTGCAAGACGGGACAGCTGAGGAGCTGGACGAGCTGTTTACATTAGATGAGATATCCCACATCATTAAGTCTACACCAATTAATCGGAGCCCCGGCCCAGATGGCTTCACGGCCAAATTCTATCAGAAGTTTCTGACTCCTCTGTTGCCCTTCATAACTAAGGTCTTCAATGCAATCTCTACTGACTGCCCGTTTCCTCTCTCCCCTCCTGTACGCCTTGGTTATGGAACAACTAGCAAATGTACTGCGCCTGAATCTTGACATTCACGGGATTATGGTTCAAGAGAACACACACAAGCTCGCCTTGTACGCCGAAGATCTCTTGCTGTATATCACGGACCCACAGGTCTCGATTCCTAACATCCTTAAAGAGTTCGAGGTGTACGGCAAGTTCAGTAACTTTCGTGTTAACCTAGTGAAATCTGAACTGCTGAATATCAATCTGTACAGAGACGGGTGCAACATCTGAGAGACATCTTTCCTTTTAGGTGGTGTGCCCCTTCCCTAACCTATTTGGGTACACGTTTGACGGTGGACGTCTCCCTCTTATACGATTTGAATTACAAGCACTTACTGCTTAAGATCACTGCCAACCTGGCATTGTTCGACTGCTGCTCACTGTCATGGTTTGGACGTATTAATGTCCTGAAAATGGATGTGCTTCCAAAGCTCCTGTACCTATTCCAGACAGTTCCGATAGCACTTTCCCGTCTCATCTTCACACAACTGCGACGCTTGAGTACAAAATTCATCTGGAGACGTACTAGATCAAGACTGGCATATAAAATTCTGATCAGACCGAAATGGGGGGAGGGGGTGAAGAGTGGGTCTTCCTGACTTTCGGCTTTACCACGCTGCGGCCCTTCTTACGAGATTGACTGATTGGTTCCATGGGTGCGAGACGAAGCAATGGGTCCGCTTGGAGCACACCTTGGTGGGTTGGGCTCTTACTTCTCTCCCGTGGGTACAGCGTTCAGACCGTCCACGATCCCACTTGTCGTTACCTTTGACCAAAGATTTGCTTCGGACATGGGATGTGTTGAATCCACAATTTTCCATTTCGCTTCCTTGGGGACCCATGACACCAATCTTCGATAACCCGGCCTTCCCACCAGGGGTTCAGACTGATTGCTTCCTGATCTGGAACGCCGTGGACAGACCAAGATTGTCCCAAGCTTTACTGGGTTCTAATGTGGTACCCCGCTTGCTTCCTTTGCCTCGGTGGACAATGAATGCCCTGTGCACTGGTTCGAGCACTTCCAGGTCAGGTCCTTCGTCTCTTTCTTCGGGGGCCCCTCTGCTGTTATAGGTGTATGCTCCCCATACGAATCGCTGCTCCTCTCAGACTCCGCTCCATCCCACGTGATCTCTCAGGTATATGCATACCTAACTATGACTGAGACAATGAGGTCCTTGTGGTACATTTCTGAATGGGAGCAGGACCTGGGGGTTGAGGCGGGAGACCTGGACTGGGATAAATCTCCTATGTACACACAGGTTGTCTCTGGCCTGTAAGGCTCAGGAAACTAATTTCAAACTGGTTACCAGATGGTACAGGTGTCCTCGGGAACTCAAGAAAATATTCCCGGAGACCTCAGATGTGTGCTGGAGGTGCGAGAGAGAGTTTGGATCCGCTTTAATCCTAGCTTTATGGCGCAGAGTGTTCGACCTTTACATTTTCATCTCTTGCTTGCCCCAAATCGGATTGCTTTCTATGGTCCCGGGTCCTTTTAAAGGAATTAAATTAGGCTTGTTACGTCACTGCCTTACTGCTGTCAGATCTATAATACCGAGAAAGTGGCGTTCACCCGTTTGCCCCTCCATTCTTGACTGGGTCAAGGAGATGGACTTCATTTGTAGAATAGAGAGACTCTCTGGTCATTCAGACTCCCAGACAGAAAAATACTTCCGGACCTGGCAGGCCTGGCTGTTGTTTTTCGGGAATCCCCCGAGTTTGAGAGGATCCTGGGATCATAGACTTAGCGAATATCGACTTGCCCCCCCATCCCTGAAGCGGCAGAGCGGAGGTGGTTCAACCCTATTCCCCTCTCCCCCTTCACTGCTGTCCCTTTTATATTCCTTCTCTCCCTGCTTCTCTCTCTTCCCCTCTATTCTACTGTATTTGCTTCTCTTTTAGTAGTACATACTGTTTTGGTATATCAAAATACTTTTATGTTTTTTATAACGACTTACAGAAGCTTGTTTACCCAGCTTTACTCATCTTCCTTATTATTATAGCATGCCAAAGACCTGAAGAAGAACCACTTTTCTTTTAACATCAAGGTCATATTAGACTGTGCACTTTCTTTTATTATGTGTTTAATATCTTGGCGATATGTCCTGTATATGTCATGTTAATGATTCTTCATTATTTGGCAGTCCCTTTCTTTACTCGTAAGTGGTATGGACTTGATATCGCTATATTGTATCCTTTTTATTATATGTTATATAAGATTTTCTAAAAAAAAATAAAAAATATATATGCTCACCTCTGCAGTGAGTCCCCCGAAGCGCTCCATCTAGCTCCCAAACGTTGAAGGACCTGCAGAGGAGGGGCTACCCAATCAGCTGATCGGTCACATGACCGCAGTAACCAGTCATGTGACCGATCAGCTGATCGGTTAGCCCCGCCCAGCTAGGTCCTCAAACCGTGGTAGATAGATGTCGACATCGGGGGAATCGCCGGAGAGGTGACCATATATATTTTTTATTTTTAACTTTACTTAATTTCACTTCCGCAATGTATGTACATACATTGCAGAAGTGAAATTAAACGGTAAAGAGCAGTTTTAGTGTACTGAGCATGCTCAGTACACTAAAATCGGGTCTGGGAAATTATCCGATGTTTTCCTGGACCTGTGCTCCATAGGCCCCCATGTTATTTGCATCGGGTCGCATCAGATACGGTCCAGTTTGGGCCGCTGTGCCCAAAATCGGAGCAGTCTCCGATTTTGGGTACAGCAAAAAAATCAGACCCAATCGGATCCGATACAAATCGCATGCCATTAAGTGCAAATCCAATCCGTTGCCCATAGGGATACATGGGGGCCAAATCGGATCCGTGGCTGTCCGTTTTACAACGGACAGCCACGGATCCAAAAAAAATCGCAATGTGAAACCAACCTAACAGCGGTTTGACTCCAAAAAGGACAGTAATTAGCCTTCATAAGGATTTTTGGTTTGAGTTTGCAGCAGCAGTATAACTACAAAAGGACTGTAAGGCAATAAACCCTGCCTATATTACTGCTTTAATCCATAACTATTCCTCCTTCAGTAGCTATCCCTTCAGTGAATGCTGATAACAGCAGTATTAATAGGGAATAGAATAGATGTAGCCCTGACAATGGACTTTTGGTTTTAGGTTGCAGCAGCAATGACTGTAAAACTCTAATCCCTGTCTATATGCCTCTGATCCAAACATATCCCAACATTTAAGGAAGCAAAGAGCAGTATTAAAAAGGAATAGAATAAATGTAGGCCTCACAAAGGATTTTACGTTGCAGCAGCAAGGACTGTGAAGCTCTAATCCAGGGGTGGGAAACTACAGTCCTCGAGGGCCGCAAACAGTTCAGGTTTTCACGATTTCCTTAGTATTGCACAGGGATTGGAATCATCACCAGTGCAAGTGATTATGTTATCACCTGTGCAATACTAAGGAAATCCTGAAAACCTGCACTGTTTGCGGCCCTCGAGGACTGGAGTTCCCCACCCCTGCTCTAATCCCTTCCTATGTGCCTTTAATCCTAACCTCTCCCTCCAGCAGCAGCTATCCCTGCACGGTTTCTGGGGTAGAATGAGCTGAACGTTGGTTGCGTCACCAGGTTATATATACACCTGATGATGAATTGCCTCCGGCCACTCACAATACCAGTAACCAACATGGCAACAGCATTACCATGATTGACAGGTAATCCCCACATGTTTAGTGTCCAAAAAACAGCTGTGAAAAGTGTGGGGCGGGGATTCGAGCATGCTGCTCCGACACCAGGGATACTCAATCTAGTATCAAGCATTAGCAAGCACGCTCACCTATCACTAATATCTGTGTATTTTTTTCTTGTTGGAATATGGCTATATTTACTCAAAGTATAGAAGATTATGTGATCAATCACCTCCTGCAGTGTCTGGGGTTTTGTAGCTATTCTTAAGAATCTCTTCTTCCTACGCAGTTACCTACATTCCGGAAAAGTTACCATATATGAGAAAGTATTATAAGAAAATGTACTTCCTTGAGGCAGGTGGTTGTTCTAATTGTTATACTGGTTTTTATTTTTGTATAACATTGGATCCTGATAGTCGCTCTAGTATATCACATTATTTATAATAACATACATTCATCCTGTTTTAAAAACTATGCCTAAAACAAAATAAAATCTATGTAGAATTGGTGCAGTTCCCGTGCTGCTTGTCTACAGGTTCTTAAAGGTGATGGTCTGTAAACAACATGTATTGCATAGCCATACTGAAGAAGACTTTGGGACACTTGTTCTGATGTGCTCCCCACAGTTGGCTCACCAGTGATCACATACTTACCACTTATCCTGTGGATTGGTCACATATATTGTTCTTGTTTACCGTATATAGCTATGACATATTAGTGAGCACCTTGTGGCCTTGATATTCATGCACTAGATGCAGTGGGGACTTGTAGACATAAAATAGCTGCCCCCATCATGTGTATAAGTAAGTTGACAAGTGTGCATTGCCATTCCCCTTAAGATTTAGACTCAATTCAAGTGCAGGGGGACCTAGCACTAAAAAAGTTCTACTCCCTCTCCAATCTTAAGATCAGTACAGGTCTCTGAGGTTGAACAAAATATGTATTGTAATGATTTATCATCACTCATGTAGTGATTTGCTCACTGAAACTACAGGGGATTCTCAAGTGATAGTGGAATTGAGGCAGACAGGCACATTTTACAGTAAAGTCCAGTCCATTTGGTTTATTACAAATCATAAACCTCAATATATGGTACAGTCCATTAACATCAATGGAACATTCATGATATTCAGTCTGTACCAATGGCAGGTACGCCCACCTGCCATTATATACATTTTCTGTTACAGTGACCCAGTGCAGGCATCACAACCTTCACTCAATGACCTCGCAGTCCACCATCCAGGAAACTGCTTATCTGGGATCACCAACACCTGTCAGTTCCAGACCCACAGCAGTACTGTAGCTTCCTGAATACATCCCTATGGGCCGAGTTTACCTTTCAGGAGCTATTGCCAGCTCCCTTCCCTGACAGGAGTCAGCTGTTCAGGAAGATTTCCACTTCCTACACCCTTGGTCTCCTCATTGTGTACCTTGCAGGATGCCGGCCGTTTCTAGGCATACTTCAGGTGTGTTCCAGGACAGCGGCTGCTCCAAGCACTGAGAGTGAACCATCACAGGTTCTGCCAGAGCCATCCAAACATGCAACGACATGTGCTTCTGGCAAGATAGCCGCTTGCCAGCTCAGGGACATATCACCAAACAGGAGGTCAGACTATATTATTATTATTATTATTATTATAATTTATAGAGCACCATTAATTCCATGGTGCTGTACATGAGAAAGAGATACATACAAACAAGTTAAAAATACAATGAACAAACTAACAGTGACAGACCGATACAGATGGGAGAGAGGGCCCTGCACGTGTGGGCATACATTCTACAGTGCAGTGGAGAGAGACAGCAGGTTGGGTCTGTTCTAGTGGTGGTGGACACCGGGTCCAGTGATGGTGAGGTGGCACCATGGTCACAGCAGGCTGTAGGCTTTTCTGAAGAGAGAGGTTTTCAGGTTCCGCTTGAAGGTGCCGAGTGTGGGGCTATATCCAATCTGGTCCACATGAGACACACCTATGGGAGGTTTCGGTTTAGCCAGACAGATCCCTACCACTTGCAATACATTAACTCTTATGGCACCAAAAGTCTTATAGTGACCTTCCTGGGTTTATATCACAGAGCAAAATCTGCCTCTGCAATATATACCGCTGTTTGCAATGCAGCAAGCCGCTGCTATATGCTATATAACATGGGAACAAGTCCTAAATGTATTCATACATTTCCCGGGGAAGTAGGTCTATGTTTACAGAGCAGCACTGTTAAGTTTTTGAGTGTTTTTGTAAGGGTGGGTGGCAGATTGTCTTCAAAAACCTCCGCAAGAACAACTTCGAAAAAGCTTGTGAAATTCTTCCTATTATTTCTATGGGAAATCCACTTTTATATCCACATTGACTGGATTTATGTGTTTTTCTTTTCTGAAAAGGTTTTGGAAAAGTAAACAGTTTACTTCTTTGAATCGGATCCTGATCGAATCTGCCCCAAACAAGGAACCGACAACTGAGAAGGCTGCCAAAAATTCCAGGAAAAGGTTCTTCCAAAACATTACATAACTACATCAAAAGAAGGAAAAACTTCCTCCAAAATCTCTTTCCACCCCAGTTTTCCAGACTAGTTGAAGAAGAATAACTGTGTGAACATAACCTGACGAAGGAAATAGACAAAGCAGACTTCTATAAGAAGTTGCTGCAGGATTGGTATGTTGATATTTTATGAAGCCTACGAGTACCTCCGTTTTTGATACTTTGGCTTTTGTCGATAATCCATTCGAGATCAATTGGCGAAAACCGAGAAAATGATTTCCATAGGAAACAATGTAAGTTCAATTAATTTGTTTTAGATACTCCAAAATACATACAAAAACACATTTTATATAGAATAAAGATAGTGGTTAATACTAGAAACACTCAAAAATGACTATAAAATGAATATGAAAGACTAATGTAAAGAATAAATTAACATTCAACTTGGCATTCAGTTTTATTAACACTCTTTTTGGCATATGGAAGGGGCGAGAGGGGTGTAAATATACATTTTTGGAAGGGGAATCATGTGGGTCACCATTTTTTATTAAATTAGTAGTGATGTATCTATGAAAACCAACTAAAACCGAGGCTTTGGCGAAAACCAAGACACATTTTACGTTGCAATAATCGATGAAAACCAAAACCAACGATATCCAATGTCAATGAAAACCGAGGTATCACTGAATATACCAAAACAGATGGGTCAGTCTTCGTGATGACTGTTCAATGTGATGGATGGGGGTGTTTCTGTCGCAGCTATTTTTCGTACAGCTAGTGTATTTTTTACAGGCTTTTTACTAGATAAATACTGCAGGGGATCCAGGTGTTACCTCTGGAATACAGATGGTTAAACACAGGTACAACATGCCCATCCTAAGAGAAGGTGACCCCAGTGGTTACAATGCTCGTCGTGTGTCCCAGGTGCGCAGACTGCAGGCTGGTCGCTGTTACTGGACGGAACAAACCGCACTGAAATCTGATCTCCAACATTGGAATAAAGGGGAATTAGCTGACAGACAGTTATGCAAATCAATGAAGTTTTCGTGATTTCCTTGCCTGTACTCAATCATGTCATGAACGGGAGGTTACAGTATATCAGGTTCAGGCTTAAATTGTTAATTGTGCATCTATATCCTTTAAATAGGAACCACTCATTTGCCAAAATAAATGCTGCTGTTCTCCTAAATCTGGTCTTGTTTCTCTTTTGTTCCTCGGCCTTTCTGTTCTTGAGATATGGATTCCTCTCCCTAATTTTAAATGTACTTCGTTTAGCCAAGTGAGTGTGATCATTATCTTTTCTGTAAGGCTACGTTTCCATAATCTGCATGCTGAGTTTTTGATGTTGCAGATTTTATGCACCATTTCTGCACCTATTATGTAAGGGACCGTTCACATCAGTGTTTTCACTGACGTGCGGCCGATCCGGTAGGTGGCGCCGCATCTGACAGTTCGGCCACCTAATGGGCCGGATCCAGCAAGCCCCCTGCATTGTCTATGGGGCTTGTGGTCCGGTGAGGCAAGTGCGGTTTTGCTGGATGCGGCAGATCCAGCACTTGCGGCCGCGAAGAAACACACTGCTTGCAGCTTTTTTTTTCGTGGCCACAAGTGCCGGATCTGGCCAATCTGGCATAACCGCACTTGCTGCTCCTGACCTCAAGCCTCATAGACAATGCATGGGGCTTGCCGGATCTGAACCGCAAGTGCGGCCGATGCGGCGCCAAATAGAAAAGAGAGACGCCAAAGATAACTCTCTTTGGATGCAGATCTTTACAGTCATCATGTTCCATTGTGGATCTTGCCTTAGCTCTAA
>JARQOC010000001.1:51756976-51804020 GCA_033576535.1 Allobates femoralis | reverse complement strand
ATGGTGGGTTTACACACACCAATTTATCTGTTCAATCTCTGAACCAATCTCTGGTTGCAGTGAAATCATGGATACATTGCTCCATGTTGTACACAGCCACAAAATGGAGCAATGTATCCATGATTTCACTGCAACCAGAGATTGGTTCAGAGATTGAACAGATAAATTGGTGTGTGTAAACCCACCATAAAGAAAATCTTAACCTTAAATACCTAATGCATTTTATTAAATCCTGGCGGTTGGTTCACATTAAGGTGTGTGATATTAGGTTATTTGGATTTTTTTTACATACTTTTTATCATGTTTTTGATTTTGCATTTTTTGTCTCTGATTGGTATGTCATGTTACAAATAAAGCTGCTTTGTTTTTGATACTTCCTGGTAATTAGCTTTGACCAAATGTTATTGATACTGATGTGTGGGATAAGGCTCGTTTCACACTAATGTATTTTGGAATCCGGGGGGCATGCAGGAAAAGCCTGCATGCCCCAGATTTCCCCACAGTGATGATACCGGATGCACTCACACCCCATGTGGGAGCATCTGTTTGAATATTTTACAGGGATTCGGTGGATGATAAATGACACGCCCCCTAGGGGGGTTGTCATTTAGAATTGCATTCTCCTGCGCATGCGCAGTTCATAGAACATGGACCGGAAATCTGGATCCACTGGGATCTTTAGTTTAGATGACTCATAGACCACCATTCAGATTTAACCCGTGGTGCTCTGGGGCTTCACAGTTTTCTCACAGAGACCAAAATTGCAACAAGATGCAAATCTTGTCTCTGAAAAATCTACTAACACCTGCATCCACCTGGATCCAGGGCGAATCATACACAACTGGATGCACCCACAAATGTCTGCAGCCCCATTGAAAGTCAGTGGGGCCCAAAACTGATGTGGATGCATTCACTTTGTGACAGGTTCACACTGATGGCAAAAAACGCCAGTGTGAAACCAGCCTAAGGTTACGTTCAAATGTTCAGTTTTTTTGTCAGTTTTCACATCAGTATTTGTAGCCAAAACCAGGAGTGGGTGATAAATACAGAACAGGTGACGTGTTTCTAACATAAAATGTACAAAATTGTACCGATATGCACATAAAATAGGCACTGTTTAGTCAGTAGTTGATTGATTTAATTTTTTAGCATGTGTTTGCTTTTTACCACATCTAATGTAAGTCTATGGGGAGAATCTACACATAAACCGTACCTGCAAGAGAGGTTGATATGTAGCAGATTTTAAACAGTTTATACTGCTTTAAGAAAACAAGCACAGTGCACATGAGATGTCTAGAAATTCCATCCACTTTGCTGGAAATGTAAGATGCTACTCTTTTTAGCGAAGTAATGTCATCCCTTCTGTATTGATCACCCTCTCCTGGTTTTGGCTGCAAATAACAAGGTAAAAAAACTCACCAAACACTCAACGTGTGGACCGCGTGAATGTGGTCTTATACAGACATTGGTGGTAACCGAACATGAGAAATGAGTACGAGGTGTTTACTTGGCTTCAAGTATTCCCCAGATCTCAATCCGATGGACCACTGTGGGGTGTGATGTAAAAAAGAAAGTGCAATTTATAGAAGCCGTGCCTTGCAGGACGGTCCCATTCGCTCTGTATTGTTGCCTTTGCACCTGTCTCATACAGATACATAGAGGCAATTGTATGAAGCTATACCTCACTATTCTCATTGTATCTGGAGGTGTTACGTGAATTGTTTGCACAGCTCTTCATTCAGTGTCAAAACACTTTGTGAACTTCAGATAATCCTTTATCCTCCCACAGAGCGCTTGTCAATCATATCCGTATTCCTCCCACATTAGCTTAGTCTCGTGTATGATATCATCGAGGCGTGGTGTGATCTCATGGGGTGTAGAATAGGTTTCAAGGACTGAATAGGAAGGAGAGACGCCAAAGATAACTCTTTGGATGCAGATCTTTACCTTCATCATGTCCCACTGTGGATCTTGCCTTAGCTCTAAAGAAAATCTGAATGAAAGTTCACAAAAAAAACCCTCTGCTTGTGTTGTATGTTTTACAAGGTCGTATTCCCACGTAGCATAAACAATGCATTTTTTTACTATGTGTTTAATATCAGCAAAGTGGATATAATTTCAAGAAAACTCACTGCCCACTACATTAAATGCACTGAAAAAAGCTGTGTCAAACGTTGCCCCAGAAACATATAAAAAATGGGAAAGAGTAGCAAAACACAAAGAAAAGTAACAAAGAGAAAAGATTGATGTGTCTTATGGGTTCAGAAAAAGTGCAGTATGTTCACATATGAGAATATGGATTTAGGGTGAAATTTGTGGTGTGAATCAATAAAATGACATCCTGTGGACGTAATGGGATCATCCATATTGAGAAATGAAGCCAGTGCTCACCGCTGGATGCGAAGGTGAGTGGAGCCGGACAATCTCTTTAAAATCTACTCAGGTAGATGGTAGGTCCATAGTGTATTTTTATATATTCTGCAGTATGACACTCAGTATCCACCATGTATGATTACACCTTAAAGGAAACCAATCACCAAATCAGTGCAGCAGGTGATTGATGTGTGCAGCATGACATCACTATTTGGTTTTATTTTTATTCCTCCCTGTGGGCTCGTCTTTGTGCTGTAACCAGACCACCCCTCCACCTCTCATCCAGCCTTTCATTTTACTTTGATGAGAGGGGGTTTGGCTTACAGCAGAAAGACAATCCCTCAGGGGAGGGACTAAAATAAAAAACAAATAGTGATGTCATGCTGCACACATCATGCATTGTATTAAATCCTGGTGGTTAGTTAACTTTAAGGGGTTGACCAAAATGAGAAAATCATGACTTTTTTATACCAAAATCCACACCAAATATGTCCATGAATTGTGTATGGGGCTGAGTTTGAATAAGGCCCCGTACACATCTTTGTTTCCAGTACATGTAGCATCCATCATTTTCATGGCTACCACACATGCCTTTTATAACCTATGGCGCTGCCCATCATGTGTCCGAGAACCACATGGAGACATGTTGTTGTTTTTTCCAGCAGCACAGATGACAAGGATCAATATGTCTGTAGGGCCTTGAAGAACACGAACAGCATATAGATGCCATCCGTATACTGTCCATGTGCTGTACATATTTGACATTGAAAGTATAGGAGAAGCTTCATAATCTTGATTTCTTTAGCCATACCAGAAAAAACTGATGACACACAGATGGCCCTGGTATACGCACATGTGAAGGGGCCTAATTCTCACAACCTGTGAATAAACCTGAATACATCATGGTGTTCTGATATTAGACAATCCCTTCAAAGAAGCAACAAATAGCAATGTCAGCAATATTACTAGAGATAAGGGATTAGATGAGGGATTACATTTGTAGGATCCTAGTCTAGAGACCACATGGCTGCCGGACGGGGTCTTGCAAACTGTCTCCTACCTGCTGTAATCCCTGGAGTCTCTTCTGGTTTGGAAGTCCAGCACAATGTCATTTTGTAGTATAATGTAAGCATAACACCATCCAGGAATACTAATCAGAATAGATGCCGGCAGGTAGATGGCAATTTGCAAGGCTCCCATCCGGTGGGTGGTGGATCAGGTCCTGTGAATAGGCTCACTCGTCTCTACTAGCTGCCATTGATGATTTTGTCTTCTATTCACTTATCGATATAATGAGTAATAAGTTTCCTTTATTGATCTGTGTTATATAGGACTTTGCAGCTTTACCCATAAGGCTATGTTCACACTGACATTTTCGAGATGTGACAAACACATTTTTCAAGTAGAAGCCGAATCAGTAAATGCTACTTTTTGGGGGACCTTTTAGAGGAGTTTTTCTTTTCCTGAAAGGGTTTTGGAAGAGGTTTTTTTTGGAGTATTTTGATTGGACACTGCCTATCTTGGAACAGATTCCATCAGGATTTGTTTCCCTGAAGTGACATGCACTTCTTTATTTCATCAGATATTTTTAAAAACCTCTTCAGGAAAAGAAAACACTCAAAAACCTCATCATATGAACAGCGAAATGGATTTCCATGAAAATGATTAGGGAGAAGTTTCCAAGCATTTTTGATGAGTTTTTTTTAGGATCTGATAAAAAAATCCTCTAAAAACTCAGCGAAAACGCAGTCTGCAAACGCAAGAGCTTTCACTGTGATTGTGGAGCTCTTACATCCTTTGGGAATTGCTATTTAATGGCCTACTTTCCAGGGAGTTGCCTGTAATTGGCGGGATACCATGTCCCACACACACCTTCCTCCATCAGCATCCCCATTACATGTTGATTATTAAACATTGGGTGTTTTTCTCTTTCTCCTGACCTGGGAGAGGAATCAGTAATGAAGGACAGTCACCAGCCAGCAAGGTGCGGCTGCTGTCTTTAAGCAGCCAGCAATGGTTGATTGCCCTCGGGCAAAAGGGTGTCCTCTGTAACCCACACAGCTGGAACAGGTCCCAATCATTAGAATAATACTCCATCATGTAACAGCTATAGTACAGTAGGTGTAGGATACAAACACTGCAAATCATGGGGATGTCTCTATCTATCTATCTATCTATCTATCTATCTATCTATCTATCTATCTATCTATATCATGTGTGTATTATTTTTCTTTGTTGTGGTTAGTCCATTTATGTGTTTTCCAGCTCTAATATTTTATCAATATTAGATTGTTGGGGTCCATCTCTTGGCACTCACTCCCAATTATCAGATATTATTAGGGGTCATGGCCATGTGCCCACTTCATATAGTTTAGATCCTAATGGATTAGACAAGTTTTCTTCATAGTTGAAGGACAGTCAAGATGTCCCCATAGACACGAGAGAGCTGATGAATCCAGTCCTTAGCAGCTAGCCCGACCTATTATATTTTACTTGTATGGCCAGAAATCAGAAGCTCATGGCATGTCAACGATCACCCGACACACCCATGCCCAACACAGAATGGTGTGCCCATAGCCAAAACCAAGTCATAACCCCATGGTGATGGCTCACAATCTCATGCCCTACCTCGCTACTAAATGGGTTTTCAGTCCAGCACCCTGCTTTGTTGCTACCCTCGACCTTTGTTGACAGGCTGCTGCTGACCCTGAGGGAATTCACTGGGCTTTAGCAGCTTTTGCTATCTTATTTATCAGCATCTCCTGAATTACTCTAGTTGTGATGCCTCCACTGCAGATCAGGGGCAGCGGTGAACAAGGGGTGCTGGACTTGAGGTTGGAAAATGTTGATTTTATTTATTTTTTCCTATTCCTAGAAACCCCCTTCAACATCATATCCTAGTGCTATCATGAAATGAGGACAAATAATGAACCTCTTCTCCGGCAGGTTACGACACCTAGCTCATTTTGACTAATAAACTCTATTTCCAGGTATCACTGGCAGCGAGATGATGAATGTGCATCATTAAAATCTTTTTTAAGTATCATGGCCAAAGCCAACACCTGAGCAGGGTGTGGTGCCCTGGAGAGCGGCTGATTGATGTGGGAAAATTTTCGTTTATTGAACCTTGAAGTAAAGAACTAAGACGAGATGTCATTGATGTATCCACTCTATCACACATCAGGGCCCCCTATTTAATTCACTATAACCTAACCCTCACATACAGGACAATATAATGGTCCGCATCAAATACACCTGAAAAAGAACACACTGTGTGAACGTTCCCTAAGGTGTATTCTCAATTAGTTTATGAGATATTAGAGCAGAATCTCTCCAAAAACCATGTATTCAAAAATCACAATTTTTTATTGGAGAGTTGATGGATTTCAGCTCAGTATGAAGACACACAAAGTGTGAGACATAGAGAGGGAGTTTGGGCCAGAAACATTTTGGTCACAATATATTTCAATGTGGATCTGGGTCTCAAGCTAGTTTTCTCCAAAAAGTTGAGCTGGACCCAAACTTGGACAGGTCCATTCATCTCTACTAATGGAGTCTCTACCAGAGAGCCACCAGGCCTTCATGCACTGACCCTGGACACCACACATGATATTATATTACTGGTCTCTCAGTTCTCTGGTCCTTGCATCTCCAGGTACTTTTCGTTATTATCACATTTGGAGCAGACTATTGTTTTCATTATCTAGGAGGTGTAAAGACTACATGTACAGGATTTCACAGTCAGCTTTCTGATTGGCCTCAATTTAAAGCCATTAATGAGCTTAGAAAGCTCCATGATCCCTCTAAACACTGTGACAAATTAGATCCTCCACCCTTCATCCACCGTGGAGACTGATTATAGCAGTATGGAAACTACACTGATCCAACATAGATTCTTCTCTACAACAAAAAGTGCATTTTTTTGTTTATTTTATTTTATTAATGATTCCCAAAACCGCAACCAACTGAGGTAGCAAGTGGCAAAAGGGTACATTTGCCAGTTTTGCTGCCAGATAATCTGTGCAGAACAGGAATAATAAACACAATAAGGTCACACTATCTATATACAGTATATATAATGGCCTTGTGGCGTCTGTCATCTCTCCTGTGTCCGGTTGTCCCCGTATCGCCCATATATGGTAATAGCACTCTGTGTCCCTCATGATAATAGTACCCCCTGTACCCATATATGGTAACTCTGCCCATACATGGTAATAGCAATACAACGATAGTAGTGTGTCCGGGCACCAGAGAAGATGCCAGTAGGGTGGTGGCTCTTAAGGTATATGGTTTAATCACAATGTGTTGTGAGTAAACCCTATGCCTTAAGAACCACCACCCTCTCTGGCACCAAGATACACTACTATCTTTAATACTATGTTTATATTGCTGTTGATTATCCTTCTCGAGGGATTAGCGTGTGGTACTGTGGGGGAGAAGACCGTCGGGTGAATCAACCTTGAGGATCTTTACACACAAGAGCTGCGATGATGTCACAGTCACCTAATCCACCGCTCACCAAGAAGTGTGAGGCCCGCTTGGTGTGCGGAGTGACACCACATGCTGTAAATCCTGGCTGTACGAATGGTACAACAAGGAAAGGTTAGTGTAATATTCTAACCCCCCCACTAGACACCGAGTAATACCGTTAGGAGCACCCCTCCTGTCTCTTTTTGCTCACATATATGGTAATAGTACACTGTGTCCCTCATGTTAATAGTGCCCATATATGGTAACTGTGCCTATATATGGTAATAGGACTGTGTCCGTCATAGTAATAGTGGAAAATCTGGTTTATGAAACTATATTAGCCCATGCACAAAAATGTGCTCCAAGCAGGAGAAAAACTTATAAAAATTACAAAAGTTCCATGTCTCATAAAATGGAGACACAAAACTAAATTTAGTTTTTAGAAAGTGCTAAAAAAAAATTAACCACTAAAATATAATAAAAAGTCATAAGTTTGGTGTCATAGTATTCATGCTAGAGAATTTTGTCAATACAAAAAAACAGGTTGGAGAAGACCCTTTTCTGGTCTCATTGACTGTTCCCAGTGTACAAAGTGAGATCCATAAAGACGTATTTGGGGAAGTTAGGGTTGGGAGAACATGCCCAGCCGCACAGAGCCCTGACCTGAACCCCATCCAATGAAGATTGTGAGCTCGGTTCCTTCCTACATCATCAAAGTCTGACCTCACAAATGCTTTTCTGGATGAAGGGTCAAAAATTTCCCCAAAATCATAAAAAATCTTGAGAAAAAGCCTTTCTAGAAGAATAGAGGCTATTATAGCTGCAAAGAGGGAACCAACTCCACATTAACGCTTTTAGATTTAGAATGGGATGTCATAAAAACCCTTATGGTACCTTTACACGCCGCTACCGCGGGTAGCACGAGGCGCGTTTTCAACGATTGCTAACGGTGCCTGATGCCGCATTTACACGCCGCCACAAGGTGCTCCACAGAAGGTATTTTCGTTCCCTGAAAGTGCCGACGGGTGCCGCAGGTTACCTTCTGTAGAGCACCTTCCCTGACTTACACGCCGCTACAACAAGGGAATATGGACGGACCTGGGGCAGCAGGGACAACACATAGGCGTGCCAGAGTTGTGGATTACGAGACGCTCGTACGATGATTGGACAATGCAATAGCATCATGATTGGCCAGCCAGCACAGGAAGGCTGGCTAATACATGACGCTATTGCAAATGTGTATTGTGACTGGACAGCTTGTTAAATATGCCGCCCTTTGTAGGAATAGCCAATGGGTACACAGTAGCCACCACCAATGCTAGCTGTTGGGGCGTGGTATACATGACGCTGTGGCACGCCCCAGGTAACTCAAATACCGTGCCTGTGCCCGATTACACGCCGCCACCATAGGGGTTATACCTGCTTGTTTTTCAGCACGGCTGAAAGACAGGTATCCAAAGAGACAGGAAGGTACAACCTGGATTACACGCCGCCACTTCACGGTGTTTTGAAGGTAAAAGGTACAATTGTCTCCGACACCTGCCGGTTTCTACCTCTCGGTAGCAGCGTGTAAAGGTACCATTATGGTTACCAAACTACTGTATGGGGTGATACGTGGTCAAGCGGAAATCGCTTTGAGTAAATGACTATAGAATGACTGAATCCATCACCTTATAATGTAACTTTTTCCTTCACCACATTTGCCTAGCAAACGGAAAACTGCCTTGTGTGTAGTCAGCCCTTCTTGTTATTCCTCAGTCTTATCTCTTATTTTTTTCCTATTCTACCTAATCTAAAGGTGGGGTCACACGTGGCGATTTCGCCCGCGACATCGACGAAAAGTGACGTCACAGCGATGTCGCGGGCGATATTGCAAGTCCGTCGCGCTGTGTGACAGCGCGACGCAACTGCAAATTATCGCTGGTTGCATAAACCTGTCAACCTGCGACCAGCGATTAGGCTGGATCGCGCCGTCTGACACTGTTGGCGGCGCGATCCAGCCTATATCGCAATGTTGCTGAGCATCGCTCGCTGGGCTGAGCCCAGCCCAGCGAGAGATGGCTCCGCCCACATCGCCGCCGCGTCACCGGCAACGTCGTGCCGTGTGACAGCTGGCCTGCGATGTCGGAAGCGAGCGGGCACCCGCGCATCGCTTCCGACATCGCAGGCCAGAATCGCCACGTGTGACCCCACCTTAAAAGTCTTCTGTGATCTCAAAATAGATAGTAAGATGTTTAGAAGGTAAAGCTCGGCTGTGATGATGTTTAGCAAACACGTTGGGACAGAATAATCAAGACTGCCTATAAGAAAATCTGTCTTTGTTGTCCAGAGCCATTATCCTACAGGCAAACAAAATCAGTTTTTCTTTTTGACAGTAATGATAAATCAGGCCTGTTGTTTATTTACAGAACATCACTGTATAATTGTATGTATGTGTGTAC
Organism: Allobates femoralis; assembly: GCA_033576535.1. Classification (NCBI taxonomy): domain Eukaryota; kingdom Metazoa; phylum Chordata; class Amphibia; order Anura; family Aromobatidae; genus Allobates; species Allobates femoralis. The sequence continues at coordinate 51,794,736 of JARQOC010000001.1, read as the reverse complement.
AATCATAAAACCTGCCCCTAGGAACGTGGCCAGACCAGGACCCAGTTCTCCATTATATTAGAATTCTCATTTTATACTTTTCACTAATTACATACCGTAGGTATGAAAAATTTGGGTTAATGAAAATTCTTTCAAATCCAATCACTGATTCTCAGGTTTTCTTATGCTCTTGTTTAAAAAAAAACACTTTTATTCTTAAGTATCACGTATGGATTTAGCACAAACGGTGCATGATATTACATACAAGTGGGATGAACAAGAATAATCTTTAGTCAAAAATGTACGCAAAATTATATGTAAACATTTATTGAACATTCGTTCTGCAACTCTATTGAAAATTAGTTCTTGCGCCTTTTCCTTTTCTCTTCAAAACTTGTCTTGATCCCATTTCTCTTATAGAAGGCCTGCGGATCTTCTCTGTGAAGCATCCAGCAGTCGTCCACCATTACGTTCACGTTCCATCTCCTTGATATTCCACTTAAATCTTTGTCCTTCCTCTTTGCTAACAGCATCAAGGCTTTCAGGAAAGTCATCTACAGTCATATGAAAAAGTTTGGGCACCCCTCTTAATCTTACTCATTTTTTTTTTTGTTTAAAATTGGGTTTTTGCAACAGCTATTTCAGTGTGATATATGTAATAACTGATGGACACAGTAATATTTCAGGATTGAAATGAGGTTTATTGTACTAACAAAAAATGTGAAATATGCATTATTTCAAAAATTGACAGGTGTAAAAGTAAGGGCACCCTTCTGATTTTCATGATTTGAATACTCCTAACTACTTTTTATTGATTTACTGAAGCACTAAATTGGTTTGGTAACCTCATTGAGCTTTGTACTTTATAGCCCGGTGTATCCAATCATGAGAAAAGCTATTTCAGGTGTCCACTTGCAAGTTGTACTCCTAGTTGCATCTTCTCTGAGGAGTGGCATCATGGGCTCCTCAAAACAGCTCTCAAATGATCTGAAAAAAAAGATTGTTCAACATAGTTGTTCAGGGGAAGGATACAAAAAGTTGTCTCAGAGATTTAACCTGTGAAAACCTGTGACGCAACAGCGATCTTGCTAGCGATCTCTCTATGTGTGATGGGGGCTTAAGTTTCTCTCAGAGGTGAAGGGAATTGCTGATGGATGATCTATGTATATCATTTAGTTCTTATTTTTCATGTTGAATCCCTCCACATTGCACGTACAAAAGTAGCAGTCATCACTATGATTTTGTGGTTTCTTCCAGATCATAGGCACCAAACAAAAGCTCTTTCTTCCCTTTAGACTAATGTTGTAGTTTTTCTACACATACAGAACACATGATGTGGAGCCCATAACTTGCCCTGATGAGCTAGTTTTACACTAAAGTATGCATAATACACTTTTCAAACAAAATCTGTAATGTTCCTTTATTGTTTCTTCACTACAAAACAATTTCTAATGACACTAAAATCATCCAACAAAGGTCACGCAAAGGGGTCTAATTATGATGAATGAAAAAGCCCATGGAGTCAGTATTTGTGTAAAACTTTACATGATGGGGTTTTTTCAGTATTTTTACTGAGTTCAGTGATTGAATGTATATAATGATTACCTCTAAATTTTGAAACAATTTTACCCTTCCAGACCTGCGTTATTATTATTTGCTGTTTGGAATCTAGTTGTAGCATATTTGGACACTTTTCTTTCGCTAGAAGGGTTCATTTAGAACATAGGCGAGAGCTGTACATGGGGTTTTCTGGCAACAGAGTAGACATTGACTGGAGCGGAGGTCGAGCATGTGCACATCTATCCTATTCAATATGGAGATCTGGATCTGTTCTCAGAATTTGCTAGGGGTCCCAGCAATCAGATTCCAAGTGATCAGTAAGTTATACCCCTATATACTGTGAATAAGTGATATCTTGCAATTCTCATTAACTGATTATTAACTAAGACCAATATTTATATGGTCTTCCTCTTATTTGTATATTTATTTGTTGGTACTAATGATGAGCGGAACATTTGGAAATCAAATTCACTTGTTTCGCAGAAATTTTCTGAAAATATATTATGTGTTCTCTTCCCTGTGCATAATAAATTTAAGATGTAAAAAAATTAAAACTAAATTATAGTTACCTCACTACCGCCCAGTGCTCGCTGCGAGCCAGTCTTCTTCTTTCTGTCGTCAAGCGACACATCTCCTTTCTCTCCATTATAGACCAGAACTTCTGGCCCGGTCATCACGTGCTGTAAAGTCATGATGTCAGGATGTTATGATCTTACAATGCACAGTGAGACCCCCAGGGCCTAATCACAGCCTAAAGTGTAGAGGTCGAGATACAGTACACAACGGAGGAATACCGAGGACCAGAGAGCAGGGGAGCCGGTGATGTGAGCATTATTTTATCTTTTTCTTTAACATTTGCCATCCCTTAATGGTTAACCAAAATGGCGCCTGGGAATTTTATTTTATTTATTTATATTTTTACCAATCGAATTGCAAAGTTTTTGAATTCATATGGAATAACATATTTTTCAAACTTTAAGATTAACCAAACTATAAGATTCATCTCAAATTTAGAAGAGGAAAACAGGAAAAAAAACATTTTTAATGTTAAAATGGGGGTCCTTCTTGTAGTCTTATAGTCCGTATTATAGTCTTAATGTATGTTACTGGGGGGCACGCAGTGCCGGTGGAGCAAAGTCACTGGTGACAGGAATGATTCAATGCTGTGGGCCCTAGATCGGGAGGAGGTGGTGTCCCAACGGTGGCATGAGTGGGGCGATGCTGTGGGAGGCAGGTGCTATTAATCTCCCAGCGATAGACGTGATGGTCTTATTCTATGTGTGCGCCACCTCCTATGACATACACTTCAGGAAAACGGCATCAGAAGTGGCGCTGTTGCAGATTGAGATCTTGGCTCTCTGAGGTTTCAATCAGCATATATATACACACTTCCTCCGGTGCCATTTTCATGAAGTCTATCGCTGGGAGAGCAATGGCACCTGCCTCACACAGCATCGCCTCACTCATTCCACCACCAGGACAGCACCTCCTCCCAATCCATGGCCCTCAGCATTGCCCAACTAGTGCTGCCGGGGGTTACTGCAGTGACGACTCTGCCTTCTGTGATTCCGCTCCAATGCCGCCACATCCCCACCACCTTCTGCCCGGTGCCTGGTAAGCTGCATCAAGGCACCACCCCTTCACCCACCTCTCCGATTTTGGGGGGTGGAAAAGTGCATTTTATAGTCCAAAAGATATGGCAGCTAATTTCAGGAAATTTGACTCAAACTTGATCCTCTACATCTATAGTTGGTATACAGTATATTCTGTTATACACATGACCATCCTCTGAATTCAGCCCTGAGCAAATATAGCGATCAGAGGACCTGCCAGCTGCAGCTGCTCGCCTGCTTGTTGATGGTTTCCTTGTATTACTTTGCTAATTTAACGCTAAGGAACATAATCATGTTATAGGACGCTCTTTCTTTAGTTATGTAATGGGGCAGGAGGAGCTTCTATAGAAATTCTTGGTCTCTTGCCTGAAAAGTATGGCTAAAACAATGCAAACATTACTAAGCCTTGTCTAAATTATGACAGAGCGCTGTATAAAGTGCACTGACCCCAGCCATGATGATGCACTGTGTATACAACTAAATAGTAATGACCTTTTAATTTCCCTTTCTATTTATACATTGCTGTGTGTGAATCAGATCTGATCTGAGTATTTTGCACTGGTCATATTGTAGCACCTACTGTATGCAGACTTAAATGATTTCTTAGGAATGGATTCACATGTGGCATCATTTTATGCAACAAACAAGTCTGCTGCAATGATTTTGCAGAGGAATTTCTGCAGATTTCACCCTTTGCATTGGAAATCTGTTGCAAATCCACATCAAAATCAGCAAGTAAGAATGGCTTTACACAATAGAGTTGTAAAATTATGATGAGTGTGATTTTACCTCTAGGAAACAGCTGTAAGGGACAAGATCTGACTACACAGTTTGTTTGTAGTCTGTTACCATGGAGATACATAGCTCTACAGAGAGGAGCCGTACAGTCAAAAAGATTGTATTTCTGACTTTCTTATGGGAGAAAATGGTTTCACATTGATACCTACAGAGGAAAGGACAGCTAATATTTTACTGTGGATCACTCTCTATGTGTGCAATGGCCGCAAGGGCCGGGGGTTACTTGGTAGCCGGGCCTGTGATACTTCAGGGAGGTCACATTGGTAGTGGCCCAGCTCAGTGGCCCTGGCCGTGCAGTGATGGGGGTTATTTACAGGGGATATGAGTCTTTTCGTGATGCCACCTGTGATATTCGGTCATGGATATCCGACGCTGCTCGAATGCGCCCCAGGGGATGGTATTGTGGCAGCTGGGATGGTAACATTCCCCACAGGTGGAGCGAGGTCCTGTGATATAATGAGTGAGTCTTTTGGAATGATGGTGATTGTAGCTGAGGTGCAGGAGGGCACAGAGGATAAACGGTAGGACACAAAGGTTGCAGTTACGTTACCTTTACTTGCAGTTTTCAACAGCTCCAGCCCAGCATGGGCACCGTGTCCGCAAGGTCAGAAGTCTGGACAACTCCGAGGCAATTCGGGTCAACTCCTCCGAGACACCTTTCTGTCAGCCTTTCCAGGTTGTCTTTTCCGCGCTGCTGTTCTCGCCTCTCCTATCTAGCACTTTCGTGCTACAGTGTCCCAAGCAAGTGGCTGCGGGCCTGTCAAGTGACAGTCGACATGTCCTCTGACCGTAGGTATAGCCACCATTTTGCAGATTGTCCATGCTAATTGGCTACTACGCCACCCTCTATCTCCTGGCCAGGAGTCAGGATGAGTGTTGGGTGCATGTGTATGTGTCTCGGTATTGTGTCCCCTCCTTACCTGGGAGTGGAATACCACACCTATGGATTAGGTGCAGTATTTCTGTGGCGACCAGACCGCAGGGGTGCCACATACCCCCCCTCCGTTAAACACAGCACATCCTCGGGCTGTAAAGACAATGGCAAAGTGGGCACGGGGATCGACTGTACCTGGTTCGGTGGTAGCTGGTCAGGTACTGGTCTCTTCCAGAGCCTGGGGTGGTGGTTGCAGCACAGTCGGTGGTTGGGCAGCCTTCTCCATCAGGGCCCTCCTCCACTTGCTGAACTCGCTAGCTTGTACTTTGGAGAGCTGCTGACTCAGCTCCTCAATCTCCGCTTTTAAGAGCTCCGAGTATATGGGTGGTAATGGATCCGGAGACATTCACAGGCTACCAGGGAAGTCTGTCTCCTCGACCCCAGGTGCCGAAGCCTCTTTCCTGCTGCTTCTATGGCGCACTCGTAGCTGTACACCGCTCTCACTGAGCAATCTCTCTTACTCTCCCACCCTTTTGTTGGTGGTTCCTGCTCTCTGCGCTGTCGTCCACACCAGGAGGTGGAGTGGTTTCGTTTATTGACAAGCTCTTCATAGATACAGTCACTATAATGGGCGGCATGTAATTTGGCGCTGTTGGCTGACCCGTCTCACGATGGGAGGCTGCACCACTCCCCTTGGAGAGCACATGGCATCGGGTGATGGCGGTCACCATTACACAGGTCTTTTTAATACAGTTTATGGCACACAGTCTTTAGGCACAAAGGACCTGGTTAACGGGGGTCCGTAAATCCTGTTCATGACGCCAAATGCAATGGCCACAAAGGCGGGGGGTACTCGGTAGCCGGGCCGGTGATACTTCAGGGAGGTCACGGGGGCTGTGGCCCAGCTCTGTGGCCCTGGCCATGCAGTGATGGGGGTTATTTACAGGAGATATGAGTCTTTTCATGACGCCACCTGTGGTATTCGGCCAGGGATGGCCGACGCTGCTCTGATGTGCCCCAGGGGATGGTATTGTGACAGCTGGGATGGTAACACTCCCCGCAGGTGGAGTGAGGCCCTGGAATATAATGTGAGAGACTTTTGGGATGATGGTGATTGTAGCTGATGTGCAGGAGGGTGCGGGGAATAAATGGGAGGACACAAAGGTTGCAGTTCATTTACCTTTACTTACAGCTTTCAACATCTCCAGCCCAGCAGGGGCACTGTGTCCTCTGGGTCAGCAGTCTGGACAACTCCGAGGCAATTCGGTTCCACTCCTGCGAGACAACTTTCTGTAAGCCTTTCCAGGTTGTCTTTCCCTCGCTATTGTTCTCGCCTCTCCAAAAAGTGTCCCAAGCAAGTGGCTGTGGGGCCTGTTGAGTGACAATGGACACGTCCTCTGACTCTAGGTATAGCCACCGTTTTGCGGATTGTTCACACTAATTGGCAACTGCGACTGCAGCTGAGCAGCCTGCGGTTTCCTGGCTCAACCTTGCAGTGTTGTTGCCAGATCAGGGCGGGTCCCATTTTGCAACCAGTTCCTCCACCACGACAGGAAGTCAGGGTGAATTCGGGGTTCACCCTGGCCTCGGTGCCATGGGCGACCTACCCACTGGTCCCCACTTCTCCCCAGTGCCAGAGTTCCCCTAGAACTCCATTGCTCTTGGTGTTCTACTCTGTCTGACTGTCCTGACTGACTTCTCCCTCCAACTATACTGACTCCTCCTCTTCCTCTCTGCTTTTCTACTCTCCATTCCTACCCACTCTGCTTACTCCCTCCTCCTGCCAGCAGATGAGGCTCCTCGTATGAGGTCACTTCTGCCCCCTCTATCTCCTGGCCTGGAGTCAGGATGGGTGTTGGGTACAGGTGTATGTGTCTCGGTATTGTGTCACCTCCTTACCTGAGAGGGGGATAACACCGCTATGGATTAGGTGCAGTACCTCTGTGGCGACCAGACCACAGGGGCACCACATATGCTCCCTTCAAGGCAATTAAATATTCCAGTCACATGTGATGACACAATTGGGTCGTATATGATGCAGAGTATTGCCGGTTTGGTCTGTGATGATACAACTGGTCAGTTACATTGTATAGACTCATCACCATGTGTGTTTTAGCAAATAATTGCATTCCCAATAAGATATAAATTCTATTATTTGAATTTTCCAGTTCCTCTATGATTCCTCACAAAAATTTATAAAGAATTTAATAATTCAGTTATGGGTATGTCCTTACACAGTTTGACCAGCTGTCAATTTCTGAGTAATTATCTCGCAGGAATAGGGCTATGTTCACACGTTGCATTTTTGCTGCTTTTAATCAAAAGCTGCTTTTTACAGTACCAGCAAAAGCTATGAGATCTACATAATAAATATTATGCACACCTTCATTTGCTTTATTTTCCTGACTGAACTAGAAATCTGCACCATTACAATTTTTTCAGTAATCTTCACCAATAGACAGTATCGATTGAGTGCAAAAATGCAGCAAAAACTAAGCTTATATGCAGCTTATATGCGGCTGACCGCGGTTTTTTTTGCTGCCGCACCTGCCGCAAGTGCAAAACCGCACTTGCCGCACCTGCCGCAAGTCCCCTATACTTTCTATGGGAAAAACCGCAACCGCGCCGCAAGTGTATTGGTTATGCGGCAAACGCGGCAGATGCGGTTTTTTCACCGCATCTGCCGCGAATTTCAAAAAACGCAGATGTGAAAGGGCCCTAAGTGATGTGTTAAAGTAAGCAATGTCCTACTAATGTGTTAAAGTAAACTAAACCTTAAAATCCTGTTAGGCCCCCTTCACATCACAATTTTTGGGGATATGTGGCTATCCGTTGTAAAACTAATATGAAACCTTTGGGCACGGATGGGCACTGATTGGTGCTTAATACCATCCGTGTGTGCAGGGATCCAATTGTGTCCACTTTTTTCATGTCCCCAAAATCGCAGACTGCTCCGATATTTGGTGCAGCGGACACAATCGAACAGAATCGGACAGCATTGGATCTGACGCTGTCCGATTCAAATAACATGGGGCTCTATGGAGTTCGGATCTGGGAAAAAGCAGGATCGTACTCAGTACACTAAAACTGCTCTGTTCAGTGTAGTTTCACTTTAGCAATGTATCTACATACACTGTCTACATACACTGCTAAAGTGAAATTAAAGTAAGCAAAATGTTAAAAAAAAAAGCTCACCTGTCTGCCGAGTGTCCCGCGATGCGCGGCATCCACCTCCGATGGCTGCAGGACCTTAATCAGCTGACCGGGTGGGGTGGGGCGGGGCAACCCGATCAGCTCATGTGTCACATGACAGCATCAGCTGAGTGGTTTAAACCGCCCGCCCTCCAAAACCGATTGGTGGATATGCATCGTGGAACACTCAGCAGAGAGGTGAGCATTTTTTTTTTTTAACTATTGCTTTCCCTTTTGCAATGTATGTAGATACATTGCAAAAGTGAAAGTCAGCCCCGACACCACTTGCCTGCACTTTGCAGACTCGGCTCCTCCCAGCTCTTTCTGTGTCTGGATCCGTCAAAATCACGGATACGGACACAGAAATGGCATCCGGAATAACAAATCCGGGCCTGTCCATTCCTGTCTGTGTGGTCCTGCAATAAACAGGATCCCCACAGACAGGAACAAAACATGATGTGTAGACAATGTCCTACCAATGTGTTAAAGTAAACAATACCTTATCAACCTGTTAGCCAGACAATGCCCTCCCAAAATGCTAGGTGTTTGATACCCTACTAAAGAGTTACATACACAATGCCCTACCAATGTGTTAATTACACAATGCCCTCTGCTTGTAAGGTGGAAGCAAAGCTGATCCTTACAATCGCAAGAAAGAAAGAAGCAGCAGCAATAGTGCAGCAAGAAAGGCAGGAAAACTGCATTTTGTCTGCAACTTTTTCTTTACTGCCAAGTGATTAGATTTTGGCTGCAGAAAAAAAAAGCAGCAAATAAAAAGCAACGTCTGAACGCTGCCCAATTGCCTATAATGAAAGTTGTTCCAAAATAGCTATTTTATGGGAAATACAAATCCCTATTAAAACATAGGTGTCAGAAGAGCTGATGGGGCCTCTTTAATTCTATATTCTATCTTACTTGCCCATAGAAATTCTTGACTTATTTAATTGCTTAATTCATTAATTTGTATAAAGACTATAAATGTTGTATAGGCATCAACAGCAATTACAGAATTTACACCAGTTAAGCATTTGACACATTCCAATTGTATATCAATCAACATTAACCCTAATTATGTTACTGTCATTACGTAAAGTAAGAAGCATGAAGTCAGACGTGAAAAACTGGCTCTTATAATAGAAGCCTGACAACCTGTCTATTGTCGCCACATTGTCCCGGATCCAGCCGAGAGCATGAAGCACAAGAGTCGGCTTACCACCATCTGCATGCACTTCACACTGATTTTCTACTGTCTCAGCCCAAGTGCTATGTACTATGGATGCCACAGTGTGCACTGACGGATCATCTCTGCGCAGCTAAACTGTTGTCAACCTTGAAATTGTTCCAGAAAATGAAGTATTTCTCCCAGAAAATAATTGCAATTACATATTTCTATACACCTGTTTATTTCCTTTGTGGGTCATTCCATGTCAAGTGATCCAAAAATGAATATTTTTTTTCCCTGACGTCCTCAGATTTTTTAAATTTTTTTTCTATATGAAGAACAACTTTATCTAATTACAAAAAAAAAGTTTTAAATTTTTTTCTTTATCAGTTAATTTTTTACAGATTTTTAAAGTTTTAAAAAAGTGTGAATTTTGGCCTGGTATGGCTTTACATTTTCTATCATATCTCAGGCTAGAAATAAGATAGAGAAACAAAATAAACACCAATCTACTCAGAACTGTGCAGGCTTTCATCAGATATGTCACAAGAGGATCTTTGTTAATATTTTACCCATGTGATCGCAAGCGCAAAACTTTAAAACGCATTTCCGAAAAATCGGCGCGCTTTAAATATTTCAAAAACTGCCCATGTGTCTGCTATGCTCTTAGCCACATCTGTACCAAATTTCAAGTTGGGATCGCAAGGGGATCATATTTTAACATATTTTACTAGTAATAGCGTCAATGGGTCATTCCATATCAAGTGATCTAAATATGAATATTTTTTTTTACCTGACGTCTTTAGATTTTTTTTTTTTTTTTCCTTTATGAAGTACTACTTTAGTTAATTACAAATTAAAAGTTTAGAATTTTTTTCTTCATCAGTTAATTTTTTACAGGTTTTTAAAGTTTAAAAAAGGGGGGAATTTTGGCCTGGTATGACTTTACATTTTTTTATCTCAGGCTAGAAATAAGATAATGAAGTGGGAGAGGCGTCATTTTACTCAGAACGGTAACAGCTTTCATTTGAGATGTTACAAGACTATGTTTCTTTATATCAAATTCAAACTATTGACGGGCAATTGTGAAAAAATGACTGATTGTGTTCTTGGTGATTTTTGAATTGACACTATAATAGTTAAATATTTTGCACTTAGGTCCAATGAATGCGTCCATGGGGTCAAGCTGGGACAGAGTCATCACAAATTAGCCTTATTTGCAGATGACCTGCTACTTTACATCTCCCAGCCCCTGGTCTCCATCCCTTCGGTCTTAATGAAGTTTGAACGGTTCGGACAATTGAGCAACTTTAAAGTGAATTGCTCCAAAACCGAGGCACTCAATATTTCTTTGCCTGGAGAATTGGTTTCTCATCTATCTAAACAGTTCCCATTTAAATGGAAAGTAGAAGCCATTAAGTACTTGGGAGTCCTTATACCAAAAGATCTTAAACAAATATTCAATTTAAATTATCAACCCTTTTGACTAACGCGGAATCGGCATTTACCTCCTATAGACAATTAAAGCTATCCTGGTTCGGGAGAATAAACGTAGTCAAGATGGATGTCTTGCCCCGACTCTTATATACTTTTCAGACAGTTCCTGTTCTATTGGATAGAGGCTTCCTCTCCAAAATGCAATCTATGATCCTTAGATTTGTCTGGGGGGGCAAGAGGTCCAGATTGCGAATGAATATCCTATCCTTGCCCAAGACCAGAGGAGGGGTTGGACTACCCAACATACGAGCGTACTTTGTGGCTTCCTCTCTTGTTAGAGCTCTAGATTGGCATTATCATGCGTCCTCCAAGAAATGGGTAGGGGTGGAGCAAGAGGGTTTGGGGATTCCGCTGAAACACCTGCTTTGGATTTCCCCTAAAGACTCCACAGACCTAGTACCTTTGACAGACATGACCAGAAACACCTTGAAGGTATGGCACCTAGTGACGAAAACCCTCCGCTTAAACGACAGACTTAGCCCTTTGACTCCCCTTTTTTCCAACCCATCTTTCCCACCCAGATTTGACAGGCAGAGATTTTTATGTTGGCGGATTGTGGATGACTCTGTCCAGTGGTGGTTTGCCCCCGATGGCAGAGCTACAACTCAAAGAACCTACGAGAGCTCTTAAGTGATTCGAATTTCTCCAATACAGAGCATACTTATATTCAGCTGACCACTCTTGCAGGGTAAGATTAACGCCCAACGTATTGGAGAGGTTATTCCAACTGGAGGCTCCACCGAGGCGCAAAATATCAGTTCTATACCAGGCCTTAGGGTCCATGAGAGAGCAGGGCACCCTTTACTTCCAACGTGCTTGGGAGAGGGAATTGGGGTGTAGCATTTCAGAAGCTAATTGGCAGAAATGCTTTATATTTACTCACTCACTAGCTAGCGCTTGTTCTGCACAAGAAAGAAGCTATAAGCTGCTCACTAGATGGTACTTGTGCCCGATGACACTCCGGAACACGTTCCCTGGAACCCCTGATACCTGCTGGCGCTGTGGGGAAGAGAAGGGTACAATGATACACATTTGGTGGAGTTGTGGGGAAATCCGGCGGTTCTGGTCTGAGGTTTTCAATGCATACGCCCGGATAACAGGTAAACAAGCCGAATGCTGCCCAGAATCGGCAATGTTATCCATTTTTCCAGGTCCTATTGGGCTACAGAAGAGGGATATTCTCCGCTTTTGCATCTCGGCTGCTCATGCTGTGATCATGAGGTTCTGTAAATCAAGCCGGGCTCCATCTCTACTTGATTGGTTCAAAGAATTGATGGACATATATCGAATGGAGGAGCTCGCTGCTGATGCGTCGGGATCTCGGAACAAATTCTTAGGGATTTGGGTTGAATGGATTCTTTTTCACGACTCTGCAGAATTTAGGAGTATCTTTTCCAGCACAGATAATATGGCTCGACCTCTGGCTGATGGGGAGCCAGTGGGATGAGTACCCTTTCTCCTTCCCATACCTCACCCGTCCCCCCCCCCTCCTTTTTTTCTTTTTTTTTTACGTGGCTTTTCTTTCCCAGTATAACTTTTTCTAATGGTTTTTGTTTCTCTTCTCTCTCTCTTCTTTTCTATCTCTCTTTTCTTCCCATCTGATACATTCAGTCTAGGTATTTCCTTTCTACACCTATACCTTCAGTATTCTAGTGAACATTAGACAGGTATCGGAAACTCTGAGCTGTGAGTAGATCATTAATATTTCGGCCTTCCTTTCCGGTACACCAGTCGATAGACTATTCCAACTAGGCCTCAACGGGTAATGACCCACTTACGTGGTCAACCTGTTAGAAGGGGCCAAGGGATAAAAATCATTCTGCTGGGGCTGCTTGTCCCCTTGACATCAGAACATCTCAAAACCCTGAGAAAGGTTGTATACTTGAGTGTTTGGAATTATATTTAGATTGTAGTATATATTGCACCAGAGATAAGCGCAAAAGTAAATTTGCAGCTTATCTTAAAGTTACTAATAACTTTGTGAATTCTCTTTTTGTATATTTTATATGTCTCAAGATTTTGTTAAAAGATTGAATGTATGTCTTTCATAAGTTTTTTGTAGAAATGCGTTTCAAAATGTTGCGTTTGCGTTCGCATGGGTAAAAAATTAAAATTAACAAATATACTCTTGTGACATATCTGGTGAAAGCCTGGACAGTTCTGAGTAGAATGGTGTTTATTTTGTTTCTCTATCTTATTTCTAGCCCGAGATAAAAAAATTTAAAGTCATACCAGGCCAAAATTCACACTTTTTTTAAACTTTAAAAATCTGTAAAAAATTAACTGATGAAGAAAAAAATTCCAAATTTTTAATTTGTAATTAACTAAAGTAGTACTTCATAAAGGAAAAAAAAAAAAAAATCTAAAGACGTCAGGTAAAAAAAAATATTCATATTTAGATCACTTGATATGGAATGACCCATTGACGCTATTAATAGTAAAATATGTTAAAATATGATCCCATTGCGATCCCAACTTGAAATTTGGTACAGATGTGGCTAAGAGCAAAGCAGACACATGGGCAGTTTTTGAAATATTTAAAGCGCGCCGATTTTTCAGAAATACGTTTTAAAGTTTTGCGCTTGCGATCACATGGGTAAAATATTAACAAAGATCCTCTTGTGACATATCTGATGAAAGCCTGTATAGTTCTGAGTAGAATGGTGTTTATTTTGTCTCTCTATCTTATTCCTAGCCTGAGTTATGAGGAGAAACGTAAAGGCAGGCAACAGCGAAATTCACACTTTTTCCGAACTTTGAAAATCATTTAAAAAATAAATAAATTTTTAAAAAAATTTTTCTCTTCACATTTTGCATTGTCTGACATGCTATTATCAAATAACAAAATCTCAAAAGAATTAAAAATATAGAGGTAATAATCATTGGTTCACTTGACATGGAATGACCCTTGTGTGTATTGGATCAATGCAAAAAAAAAAAAAAAACAGGGAAAAATAAACACAAATTAGACATAATTTCACTCAAAACCCCAGAAATGGTCGTGAAAAAATTGTTGGCACCTTTCCAAAATTGTGGGTAAGCAACTTTGTTTCAAGCATGTGATGCTCGTTCAAACTCACCTATAGCAAGTAACAGATGTGGGCAATATAAAAATCACACCTGAAACCAGATAAAAAGTGGAGAGGTTGACTCAGTCTTTGCATTGTGTGTCTGTGGGTGCCACACTAAGCATGCAGAGCAGAAAGCAGATATGCAAACTTTCTGAGGGCCTGAGAACCAAAATTGTTGAAAAATATCAACAATCTCAGGGTTACAAGTCCATCTCCAGAGATCTTTATGTTCTTTTATCCACATTGCGCAACATAATCAAGGAGTTTATGTGGCGCCCCGCATGGTCTGGCGTCACAGAAGGGTATTGCACCCGTAAAAGAGGTATATATGTAATTGCCCCAGCTGCAGGTGGACCCTAGGATGGTGGGTGGGACCCATTCCCAGCACTACCACATTAGCTGAGGTTACCCGGGAGGGGATATATTCACCTCTAGGGGGATCAAGGAGGTCTTTTGTCTGCAGAATGGCTAACTAGGAGCAAGAGTAGTCCCTCTCTAGTGGGCAAGAGAGGGAGAGGGTTTGGAACAGTCGAAGGAGGAGAGTTGGAAAGAGTGTGGAACGAGGCAGAAGCTCAAACTGGGGCTGTTTCAAGCCGAACAGGAGGGAAGAAGGAGGCACCTTGAGGAGGTCCTGAAAGAGGGCGCCCGACGAGAGAAGTCCGGGCCCTAGGGAGAAAGGGAGATCCTCAGAGTGGAGTGACCATACTCCAGGGGATACTCCAGTCCACCACAGGAACGCTAAGCCCGAGGATCTGGCTAAAGTCCAGCTTTGCAGTCGTCAACCGGCTGTTGTGGCTTGTTTATCGGCTGCAGCACCCTGCCAGTGGAGCGGCACTATAGCTAATATTCCTGGACGCAAGTGGCAGAGAATAATTGACGAAAGGTTGCAATACAGGATATTCTGAATGGTGGATAAGCAGCCCCAATCAAGTTGCAAAGAAATACAAGCTGTCCTCCAGGCTCAGTATGCATCAGTGTCAGTGCGATCTATTCGTCCACATGTCAATAATATGAAACACTATGGAGGTGACCCGGGAGGACCCAACTGAACATCTGTGAAAAGATCTTAAAATTACTGTTGGGAGAAGACGCCTAAAATATAAGAGACCTGGAGCAGATTATAAAGAAGAGTCCAAAATTCTAGGTGAGAGGTGTAAGAAGCTTGTGGATGGTTATAGGAAGTGATTTATTGCAGTTATTTATCCTTAACGGTGTGCAAACAAATTTTCAGTTGAGGGCGCCAACAATTTTGTCTGGCCCATTTTGTGTGAAATTATGTCCAATTTGCCTTGCTCTCTCTAATTTTTTGTGTTGTTCCAGTACATACAAAAGGAAATAAACATGTACAACATGTTCGCCTCCAAATTTCTTGAAAAGCATGTCCACACTGTACTCTCATCCCACCTCTCATCCAACTCTCTCTTTGACAACCTTCAATCTGGCTTCCACCTCCACCACTCGACTCAAACCGCCTTAACCAAAATTACCAAAATTACTAACAACCTACTTACCGTCAAAGCTAATGGACACTTCTCCATCCTCCTCCTTCTAGATCTGTCCTCTGCATTCGACACAGTCGACCACTGCCTCCTATTACAGATCCTCTCTTCCATTGGTATCACTGACCTTGCCCTCTCCTGACTCTCCTCCTACCTTTCCAACCGCACATTTAATGTCTCCCACCTACACACTACTTCCTCACCCCATCCCCTCTCTGTTGGGGTCCCTCAAGGATCTATCCTGGGGCCTCTTCTTTTTTCCATCTATACCCTTGGCCTAGGACAACTCATAAAGCCCCATGGCTTCCAGTACCACCTGTACGCTGATGACACTCAGACTATCTCTCTGGCCCAGACGTCACCTTTCTGCTGTCCAGAATCCCAGCGTCTTTATCAGCCATACCCTCCTTCTTCTCCTCTTGCTTCCTTAAACTAAAGGAAACAAAACTGAACTCATCTTTCACCCATCTCATGCACCTTCCTTACCTGATCTGTCTATCGCAATAAATGATGTCACACTTTGCCTTGCACCTGAAGTCTGCTGCCTCGGAGAGATCCTTGACTCTGCCTTATCCTTCAGACCACACATTCAAGCACTCGCCACTCCTCCCACCTCCAACTCAAAAATATTTCCAGAATCCATCCCTTCATCAACCCTCAATTTACTAAACTACTAATGTATGCCCTCATCATCTCCCGTCTCAACTGCTGTGACCTCCTCCTCCGTGGCCTCACTGCTAACACTCTTGCAAATCTCCAATCTGTTCTCAACTCTGCTGCCCGACTAATCCACTTCTTTCCTCGCTGCCTCTCCACTTCTACCCTCTGCAAATCCCTCCACTGGCTCCAAATTCCCCAGGGTATCCAATTCAAACTACTAACTTTGACTTATAAAGCCATCCACAATCTGTCCCCCCATATATCTGTGAACTAATCTCCCGATATCATAATATAATAAATAATAAATCGTTATTTATATAGGGCCAACATATTCCGCAGTGCTTTACAATACAGTTGTTAATAAACGAAAATACACAATATAATACAGTAAGAAAATACACAATATAATACAGTAAGAAAATACACAATATAATACAGTAATTCCAGTAGAGAAAGAATACAGTGCAATAATAGGAAACAATACAATAAGCATAGAATCAATGTAAAAAATACAATACAATAGATAAAGCAAAAATAAAGGTGACCCTGCTCAAAAGAGCTTACAATCTACAACGGGATAAGGGTTACACAAAGTACAGGGGCTTATTACACTGATGGTCCAGGCATCTTGAGGAAATGGGGAATAGAAATAAAATTACATAAATGGTCACCAGACAATCTGTGTAGACCTTTTGGGTTTGGTGGAGTTTGAAGAAGAGTTATGTCGAGATAGATAGTGAATGGGCTATGTATAGTACAAAGGTGTTTTGTTAGGGAGCATGATAGGCCGTCTTGAAAAGATGTTGTTTTTAGGGAGCGTCTGAAGCCATGCAAGTTGTGGATGGTCCTGATTTCTGTAGAGTGTAAGGGGCGGAAGCCAGACTGTAATGGATCTAGAAGAGAGTGTGTGGAGAGGTAACGGGTGAGGCGGGAGTAGACCAGGCGCTCCAGGAGTTTAGAGATGAAAGGGAGATTGTAGACTGGTTTGTAGTTATTTGTGCAGAATGGGTCGAGAGAAGCTTTCTTTAATAATGGAGTAATGATCGAGTGTTTGAAGGAGGGGAAGATGCCAGAAGAGAGGGAGAGGTTGAAGATTTTGGTTAGATGAGTGGTGACGACCGGACGGAGAGACTGGAGTAGGTGTGATGGAATGGGGTCAGTAGTGCATGTAGTGGGATGAGAGGAAGAGAGAAGCCTGCCAACTTCTTCTCTGTAACTGGGTCAAATGTGGAGAGTGAGTCGGAGGAGATGTGGGGAAGAATGGGAGTGGCAGCGCTTGGAGGCTGGGAGCTGATTTCCTGGCGGATGCTGTCTATTTTCTCCATAAAGTAAGAGGCCAGATCATGAGCACAGAGGTCAGTGATGGGGGCTTGCACTTTAGGACTGAGGAGTGAGTGAAAGGTGTCAAAGAGTTTTTTTGGATTGTTGGATAGTGAGGAAATCAGGGGCGTGAAGTAGGTTTGTTTGGCAAGGTGAAAGGCAGAGTTGTAGGTTTTTAGCATGAATTTCTATAATGGATAAAGACTTCTGGTGAGCGCATTTTCCTCCATAGGCATTCAGCAATCATAGAGCATCGCTGGAGGAATCGAGTTTGTGATGTGAGCCAAGGCTGTTTTGTTCTATTTTTGGAGGTTCTGAGGGTGAGGGGTGCTACTTGGTCCAGGGTGCTTCTGAGAGTGTTATTATAGTGATTTACTGCCAGATCTGGACAGGAGAATAAAGGAGATTGGGGACAGTGATGAGATGAGAGAGTCTGTGAGTGTATGAGGATTAATGGCCTTTAGATTTCTGAATGTGTAATAGGTCGGAGTGTGCTGTGGTGGGTGAGGGTTAGTGAGCGTGAAGGAGAGAATGTTGTGGTCAGAGAGGGGAAGAGATGAATTATCTAGGGAGGAGGTTGAGCAGAGTCGGGTAAAGAACAGGTCAAGGGTGTTACCATCCTTTTGTGTCTCAGAGGTTGAGTGCTATGAGAGGCCAAGAGACGTGGTTAGAGATAGAAGCTGGGATGCAGATTGGGAGATGGGGCTGTTTATGGGGATGTTAAAGTCTCCCAGATTGAGGGCTGGTAATTCTGAAGACATGAAGTGTATAAGGCATGCAGAGAAATGGTCGAGCAACTGGGTGTGTGACCCTGGGGGGCAGTATACCACTGCTACTCTGAGGGGAAGGGGATGGAATAGCCTAATGGTGTGAACCTCAAAAGAGGGGAATGAGAGTGATGGGGCTGGAGGGATGACCTGGAAAGCACATTGTTGGGATAGGAGTAAGCCAACTCCACCACCATGTCTGTTCCCAGGTCTTGGTGAATGGGAGAAGTGTAGGCCATCGTGAGAAATAGTAGCAGGGGAAACAGTGTCAAAATTCTGGATCCAGGTTTCAGTGAGGGCCAGGAGACTGAGAGAGGTAGTGAGAAAGTAGTTATGAATGAAGGGAAGCTTGTTGCATACAGACTGTGGATTCCAGAGAGCGCAATTAAAAGAGGGAAATGAAGGTGTGCAGGTAATGCTAATAAGGTTAGTGGGGTTTCTGTGTGAGGTGGGAGAGGGGTTGAAATTAGCAGAGGGCGGACCAGGGTTGGGGGAGATATCACCTGAGAGGAGCAGCAGTAAAAAGAGAAAGAGCAAATAGTTTTTAGATTTAGGACATGATTTATTATGGCAAACTTTGGAATATGATGGGCTAGAATCTTCAGTAAACTGAACATAGCATGGGAGCTGTACATAGAGTAGGGCAGGAGAGAGGGGCTGATGTGAATGAGTGGTGAAGGAGAAGGGATAGGGTGATAAAAGTTGGTGGTGAAAGCACATAGGAAAACAAACAATGAAATAAAAGACATGGTAAAGATTAGTAGTGAATAGAGTTATACACATTGTTTGAGTGGCCCTCTATGTCATTACCCCAGTCAATTCCGGTCCATTTCTGGTCTATTTCATATTTTGCCACTTTGTAGCAGACACGTCTGGAGCAGACTAATACTGGCCCAGATATGCTCCCAAAAAGTGAATACAGGTGAGGAGCAGGGGGGAGGGAACTGAGCTTCATTAGCCCATCACCAATCAGGCCATAGACACATGGTGATTCACAGCCAGCTAACACAAAGGATCATAAAACATTAGGGGGCAGTGAAATGGAGAGGTACATTCGTAATGGAATACAATATTGTCGAGCCCACTGGGACGGGGTACTCGGTACCGGACAGGGTCTGCTACTGGGGAAGTCACGGGTGGTCCTGGTCCGGACCGTGTCCCAGGCCTGGCGAATAAAAGGGGATATTTACAGGGGATTGTCAGTCGTGACGCCACCCACTGTGTGCGGCCAGTGATGGGGCCGCCGCTGCTGCAGAACCTCCGGGGATGATGTAATAGCAGCGTAGATGGAATAGTTCCCGTGGGCAGAACTGTGTTCCCCGGGGCAGTGATGGTTAAAGTCTATTGTGTAGTGTGCAGGCCTGGTGCTGGGTGCAATTCACTTACTGTCCAGATGCTGCAGGAATCCTCCTTCAGTGTTGGAGCTTGCATGCTGTGGCTCTGCAGGTGGGAGACTGCTGCAAATCTGTATGGAAGGATTAGTGCTCAGGCAGAGACAGACAAGAGAGACGTATTCAGGGTTCTCCGTGTTTACTTCTCAAGTTCTGAAGTTCAAGTTACAGTTCAGTACAGTTCTTACAAGTCTCAGTTCAATTCTCAGTACACGGGCTCACTCTCCCCTCCGGGTTCCCTTTACTCTCTGCAGCCAGGTCTCTTTCTCTGTGACCCCTCACTCTGTCTCTGTGTCCTTCCCAGGCTGTTAACTCTTTCTCTGTGTTCGCTTGGTGTGCGTCTCCGGACAGTATGGCGGTGACTTGGGCCCCTGTGGGTCCTCCTGGTTGTCACTGAGCTGCCTGTCCTTTGGGGTAGGGACCCTAACGTGTAGCTGTGGTCCCCTGTCGGTTGTCAGGGGATGCCGGGTGAAAGTACGGTCCCCTCTAGAGCCGACACTCTACTTCAGCCTAGCCTCCAGCAGTCCTCCCGTGTGAGGCTCTACCAGGCTCTCTCTACTGTGTCTTCCAGTGTCATAGGACGGCTACTCCGCCTGCAGTCTGTCGTCTCGGCTATAATTCTAGGGCCCGGGTATCACTGTCCCTCTCTTCCCTCACACTCCTGGGGTGCTGGCACCAGATAGGCTTTCTCTCTGCGGCTCGCACTGGCTCTGTTCAGATTCTGCACTCCATACACCCCACTCTTCCAGGACGTGTGATTCCTTCTTTCCTTTTCAGCTTAACTCGGCCTACTGCTGTCTTTCGGCCTGTGCCGTGCTCCTCAGCCTGCTGCTGGTCTGTGTCTTTGCTGCTCGGCACCCTGGGCCTACTGACTGCTTCCTCCTCCCCCTTCACTATTTCTACTGTCTGTCACCTGACTTTGTGTGTGCCCAACCCACGTCTCTAAACACACCACCCCTCGCCTGCATAGAGTTCCTTGGCTCCGGGCTGGATGCTGCCATCTACTGTACGTGGGTTGTGTGGGCAGTGGGGGTGTTGATGTGCAACTGTCATCCTACCTACCTGGCTGCAGTTCCCTTTGTGGCCTCCTGGACGCAGGGGCGCCACAATATATTTCAGCAGGGAAAAAAACACCACATAGACAGCAGAGATGGGTGGAGGACTGTGCAGTTATCATCCAACTTGTAATCTTCGATCTTCCCAAAACCTCCTCCTTTCCTTCACACTTGTACGTTCTTCATCTAACCACCTGAAAGACTTCCCCCCAGCATCCCGCATCCTCTGGAATTATGCACCTCAAAACATCTGACTGTCCCCTACACTCGGGACCTTCAAGCGGAACCTGAAAACCCATCTCTTCAGAACAGCCTACAGCCTGCAATGACCACAGTGCCACCTCACCACCACTGGACTCGGCACTCCACCACCACTGGACCTGGCACTCCACCACCACCGGAGCAGACCCAACCTACTATCTCTCTCCCCATTGCCCTGTAAAATGTAAGTCCGCAAGGGCAGGGTCCTCTCTCCCCTCTGTACCAGTCTGTCACTGTTAGTTTATTCATTGTATTTTTAACTTGTTTGTATGCATCCCTTTGGAATGGGTGTCAACACTTTCGGCCATGACGGTACTGTATATGTATTTGATCTTCGTAGACAAGAAGCCAAAATACATTATCTTTAAAGTATCCTTCATAAACACTGAGATAATACTTCTTGGCAATTTATGATCAATTTCCATGTCTGCAGATGGGTTAGGGGTGTGCGTCTGGAGATCCAAATGATCACTCAAAAAATAGCTGAAAAGTGAACAGCTCAGGAGACCTGAGTGCACAGCTCCTGCTTGAGTGTGATCAGAGTATGGCTATAAGGGCAGAGAAACTCTATGCGAGATGCATGTGACATACTCGCACGAGTCTCACATGACTCACCCGGAATGGCCCCTGCCTGTCTGAATGGGAGCGCGTCAGCTGCTTGTTTTTCTATGCAGCTCCGTGCTTCCATCCAGAGAGGCTGGGCCTTTCCAGGTCGCATCTCCCATATTGTGTCTCTGCCCTAACAGAAAGTCACAGCTCTGTGTGCACGCTCAGCCTTGCCTGCCTGTCTTCTTATCAATGCACTTTTCAGCTGTCTTTTCAGTGATCGGTGCGGAGTCACAGGACTCGGACTCAATAGATCGGAAGACATGGAAATTACCTGCAAGATATTACGAGTGAACATGCAGGTACTATCCAAGGTCTACTGCAGTTGTCTGGTTTTACCAGTTAGGAGTGTGATCTGGAGTCACAGGTCCTGTTATACTTGTAAGGCTGAAATGTAATATTTGGATCCAGAAGCGGATTATCTGTTTTCTGAACTTTATGTGACCTTGTATAAACCAGAATGACTTCTTATGCCAGTTTACTCTGCAGGATTAGTATTAGTGATTTTATGCCCTCTGCACAAAGTGCATTTTATCACGTTTTTTTATGCGTTTTTTTTAGTGCAGTTTTGACACAAAACTGCAAGCAGCGCCTTATACCGACAAAGTCAATGAGAATTCTGAAGTTTTGTGCACATATTTGTGCACTTTATTTTTGCTATAGCAGATTTGGTGCAGAATAAATCTGTAGCATGTCAGTTCTTGCTGAAACTTTGCAGGGTTTTTCCACCCCAAATGCATGAAAAACGCTTGCAAAAAATGCATCAAAAACCCCATATCTGCAAAAGATGCAGATTTGTTGCATAAATGTCTGCAACCAAATACTCAACGTGTGCACATAGCCTTATTGTGTAAGAAGATGGACATATTGTCTATGTTCCCCCTTAAAGGGGAACTTCGAGGAGATGATTTTTACTTTGTACTGTCCCTGCCCTCCTACATGATGAAGCAAAGCTGGGCACTACAGTTCTAGGATCTACAGATTGCTCATAAATCTATAAAATCATATCTGTTCCTCAGCTCTCACCCCTCCCTTCGGGGACAGAGAAATTCAGTCATGCTGGTGCTGAGAGCAGGGGAGCGTGGACTCTGCAGGCTCCCGGATCATCTTACATTCCTGCCCTCTCATACTTCTGTATGGGCAGGGGGTGTGGCTGCTGGGACCATGTTCACACTACAATCCTGCCCTTGATATTCCTCCTATGTAATGAAAGAATAGGGGTGTTCTCCCTTCAAATAGCAATCATGTCACCAAGCAAATATAGATACATGCTGTAATCTTCTGCTTTACAACTTATGATAGTGCATAATGTGTAGCGTCATGTATCAGGCTAGGAGCAGAAGCAGAGCACTGCTTTGATTGATTCTGCACTACCATGGTCTACCATTCTCGATATCATCTTGGTAGCTTCCTGTCCCCTGAATCTTTAGCACTATGCATGACTGAATTTCTCTGTCCTCGAAGGGATGGGTGAGAGCTGAGGAGCAGATATGATTTTATTGAATTATAGGTGATCTATAGATCCGAGAACTGTACTGCCCAGCTCAGCTTTATCATGTAGGAAGGCAAGAAGAGCACAAATATTTTTATCTCCCCAGAGTTCCCATTTAAAGGCACGAATATTATTGTTATGATAAGTAATATATAATGTGATAAGTGTTAATGAGGTGCAATGTGAATAGTGACATGTGTTCTTAGCGATAGACTGTGTTGTGCCAGGCAGTAGGGTAAGTGAGGGTTAATGTTTGGGACTAACCCAGAGTGGGAGGGGTTAGGATGGAAGGGACAGTGACAGTTTACTGTCAGGAGGTTTGATAGGACCTAGCGTGCTATAGTGACGGACCTATGGTCTGTCCAGAGAACAGAGCCATATAATTTGAGTGACCCTAGAGGGAGAGGAGACCAAGGCTCTGGATAGCAAGATGCTAGAAAGAAAGAGATACAGAGTGATCTACTGGAGATGGGGCAGAGGATTGACTGAAGGACAGACTGAAGGACAGGAGAGGATGCATAGCCGTGCTGCCCCAAGTTTGTAACTCTTAAGGTGACAGGTCAGGACCGAGCAAAAATGTGAGAAGAAGTGAGTGCCCTTGGCAGGAGTTCCTTGTCCTCGGATAACTAGAGGTTAGGTCTGGGCACACTGTCAAATCAGTCCTCTAGCAGGTAGTTAGGACGCAGAACTGCACGTGGAAAAGTTGATTTCATGGACTGCACTGTGGTGTTCAGCTGGGTAGTGGTAAAGCAAGTGAGATTGATGGCGGCAGGAACAAATGAGGTTAAAGAAGTGAATAGACTGTGTGCAGATATGCTCTGTGTTCATAAAGAAACTTACGAGAAGTTTTGTAGCTGATATCTAAGGCCAGGGACACACTATATGAGATGCATGCGAGATTCTCGCATGAGTCTCAAATGACTCACCTGGAATGGCCGCCGTCTCTCTGGAGAGGAGCAAGTCAGCTGCTTGTGTTTCTATGCAGCTGATGTGCTCCTGTCTGGAAACACAACGGCCATTCCAGGTGAATCATGCGAGACTCATACGAGAATCTGGTGAGTCGGTCGACAGGATAGGGGGTACTCGGATACCGGGATAGGCGGTTGCTTCGATGGGGGAATCACGGCTAGTTGGTTCACAACTCCGTGATCTGGACCCTCGGTGATAGGGGATGGGGGTGATGATGATGATGGAGGGGGAAGGAATGGTATCGTGACGCCACCTGTGGTACCTGGTAAAAGGGTTACCAGCGCTGCGGCCGGCCGCTGAGGTGATGGAGGTGCAGCTCATAGTACAGCTTTCCACAGGTGGAGCTTTACCTCAGGGCAGCGGGGATGGAGGAGAGGAGTTGTAGTTCTTACCCCTCTGATGATGCTGAGGCCCTCTGGGCGCCGGAGGAAAGGATCACAGACACCGATTCAACTCAAACGTCACTTTACTGGTACCGGGGAGATGATACAGTACACAGCCACAGTCTGATTGAACGGGGACGTAGCCACAGAGTGAAAGGTGATCCTGTAGAGTCTGTTGATGGTCCCTTTTAATGGCTTTTAGGGTCTGTGTTCCTCTTTACCCTCTTTAACCACTCTGCAGAGCTCCTACGCCAGCCCACTGGTCTGTTAGGCTACGTTCACACATAGCGTATTTTGTTGCGCCTTTTTGCGCGCGCCTTTTGCTGTGTTTTTGGACGCGCAAAAAGGCACAACAAAATACGTGGGTGCATTCACACACCACGTTTTTATGTGCTGCAGGGGGAGGAAGAATCCTGCTTCTTCCTCCCCTCTTTCATATCTGTGCACGCTCCTAAAGATTTCACAGTGTATTATTATACACTGTGAAATCTAAATTCAATAAAGCCAGAGGTTTTTAAAATAATAAACATGGATCCTTACCCTCCGGCGGGTGGATGGCGGGTGTCCGGGAGCCAGGACCAGTGAGCAGCTGCAGATTCTGAGTGGAAAAAGACCTGTGGTGATGTCAGAGGGCGTTCCGGGCGCTGATTAGCCGCTCGCGGTCATGTGATACATATCACATGACCAGAACACCCTCTGACATCACCACAGGTCCTAGCAGGACCATTCAAGTGGCGGCTCCTGGCTCCCGGACACCGGAACGCCCGTCGGAGAGGTAAGTATTTAATTCTTTATTATTTTTAATACATTTGTCTTTATTTAACTTTGATTTTGCAGTGTATATTAATACACTGCAAAATCAAATGGGCGGTCACAGGTGTCACACAGGGGAGGAGGAAGCAGGATTCTTCCTCCCCTCTGTGACGTCAGATGCAGCAGCGCCCGCCCTTATAGGAAATAGCACCGGCGCTGCTGCGTAAAGAATTGACAGGGTTATTCTTTTTATGCAGGCGCTTTTTCTTATAAAATCGCGGGCGTATTTTTACGCACTGTCTGCACGGCAAAGTGAATTTCCCATTCACTTTGCCAGCAGACAAAAAGAGTATTTTGAAAAGCGCGCGCAAAAAAGTGCACAAAAAAACGCAATGTGTGAACGCGCCTTACAGTTAAGTACATTTGGTTCCTTACCGGTACGGAGGGGAACAGCAACAAGCTAATCCTCCTGCCACCGGAATTCGGTCCTTTTCCTTAAAGTGTCCTACACCCAATATAGGACTGAGGTTTAGGTACAGTCTGTGGTTCTATGGCTCCCTTCTGTCGGTCCCACAGCTTGTCAGTTTGCAACCAGGGATAGACCACTGATTGCCTCGGCTCCGGTATGAGTATGAGACTCAAACTCCTTCACCATAGGCAGTAGCTCTACTAATGAGCCAGAGCCCAGACTACAGGAGATAGGAGGATTTGGTAACTTTGACCTGTAGTGCATGCAGGAAACCCAAGTAACAGATTATAATGGTCCATAGAGATATATCTGTATATAGCAGGGTATTTCTATGTCCCTGTATTCTACAGGTGAAAAAATAATCAGATTGTTTTGTTCCTATGAAATTATTAAACCATTTGCAAAATGTTTCTAATTGCAAAAATTGAATTTTTTTTTATAACTATTCCTGAGACTTATAGTTGCAGGAAGGAGCTAAAGATTTGAGCCACGGGCTCTAGTGGGGGCATGTTGAGAATTTTGTACACTTGAAGCTGCAGTGCAGCCTCTGACCCCTCAAACAGATTATACTGGTACATAGAGATACATTGTATACAGCAGTATATTTCTATGTCCCTGTATTCTAGAGGGAGAATAAAGCAGATTTTTTTTCCAATTAAATTACAAAAAAAAACAATTAATGTAATGACATTGCAGTAAAGCTTTTTTTTTTTTTTTTTAAACAAACAAAAAAAAACAATAAACATTACAAATCAGCAAATACCATGGATAGATTTGTCTCCCTGTAATTGTATTGACTCACACAACACAGGAATCAGATTTTCTATGGTGATCAGTAAATGGCGGAAAACCTGGCATGATTGATTATTTTTCTCTATTAACCTCATTATAAAAATGTGACAGTAAGGCTGTGTTCAGATGAAGGATAAATGGTGCGTTTTTTACAGCTTTTTTTCTGCAAGTGACTGCATCGCACAGTGTAATAACAATCTTCTCGGATTGTTGTGTTTGCTGCATTTCTGTTATACGTTTCCCCCTTGTTTGATGTTTTTGCTGCAGATGTGAATCTCTGTTTTCAATGCTTTTTTAATACTACAGAAAATCTTCGATTCTGCGCTTGAAAATGTTTTTTTTTTACCTGTGTTTTTTTAGGCTCCATATTGAAGTTTAACAAAAAAGCACCAAAACCACACAGTTCAGCAGCGTCTTTAGACGCTCCCCCGGGTGAGATTTCATGAGATCCTATTCTCGTTGCTTGGACATTTAGACCGTGTTCACATGTAGCAGAAATGCTGAGATTTTTCTGCAGCTTTTTTGCACAAAACGTCTGCTGTTTAACTGTCCAAGCAAAGTGGATGTGATTTAATAAAATCTTCACCTAGTGGGAGTCTAAAGAGGCGACTGGACTGTGCCGTATTGGTGCTGTTTTTTCTCTTGAGGCTTCTAGATCTTGGCACAATAATAATTTGCACACTTGGATGTGTTAAATAAAAAAATGTTCCTGTGCTGATATCTTATATATGTGTCCCTGCTATGTACTGTGTAATGGATGTGTCTGACTGTACAGATACATGGTCTGATCATACCACATCTCCTGTGCTGAGAAAATATTATATATGTGTCCCTGCTGATGTGGTATGATCAGACCATGTCCCTGTACGGTCAGACACATCCATTACACAGTACATGGCAGGGACACATATATAAGATTATCTCAGCACAGGAAAAAAAAAATTTAAAGCGAACCTGTCACCCCCCCCCGGGCATCAAAAGCTATAATAGCCACCTTCTGCAGCACTAAGGCTGCATTCTAAGAAGGTGGCTATAGGCTTTTGATGCCCTTTATAGTATGAAATATTAAGTTAGGTAAATGCTCACTCTTCTGAAGACCGAAGACCGGGAGGCGGGGTTTCACGCTCCTCCGGCCCGCCCCCTCTTGTCAATCATTGTGCGCGCCTGCTGCTGCCTCCCCTCAGTGTGGAAAATGAACGCGCGTCTCCATTCTCCTGTATGGAGCCGCGCATGCGCTGTGCGCCCGGTGTCCAGGAAGTCGACACCGGGCGCACAGCGCATGCGCGGCTCCGTGCATGAGAACGGAGACGCGCGTTCATTTTCCACACTGAGGGGAGGCAGCAGCAGGCGCGCACAATGATTGACAAGAGGGGGCGGGCCGGAGGAGCCTGAAACCCCGCCTCCCGGTCTTCGGTCTTCAGAAGAGTGAGCATTTACCTAACTTAATATTTCATACTATAAAGGGCATCAAAAGCCTATAGCCACCTTCTCAGAATGCAGCCTTAGTGCTGCAGAAGGTGGCTATTATAGCTTTTGATGCCCGGGGGGGGGTGACAGGTTCGCTTTAATTACATCAAATTCTGGAAATTATCATTATAACAAAATCTATTGATTAAAATGAACTTTTAAATTGACTTTATTCGTGGGAAAACCCCTTTAAGTGCAGAATTAAAGCATTTCTGTACTATAAAAAACATTTAAAATGCAGCTTCACATCTGCATCAAAATGCATCAAATAAGGAAAAAGGGAAAAAATGCATTAATCAGAGGAAATTGTTATTGTGTACAGTCATGGCCAAAAGTTTTGAGAATGACACCAAAATGATATTTTCACATGATCTGCTGCCCTCTGGTTTTTATTTGTGTTTGTCTGATGTTTAAATCACATACAGAAATATAATTGCAATCATATTATGATACCAAAAGGTTATATTGACAGTTAGAATGAGTTAATGCAGCAAGTCAATATTTGCAGTGTTGACCCTTCTTCTTCAGGACCTCTGCAATTCTCCCTGGCTGCTCTCAATCAAATTCTGGACCAAATCCTGACTGATAGCCGTCCATTCTTGCATAATCAATGCTTGCATTTTGCCAGAATTTGTTGGTTTTTGTTTGCCCACCCGTCTCTTGATGATTGACCACAAGTTCTCAATGGGATTAAGATCTGGGGAGTTTCCAGGCCATGGACCCAAAATCTCTATGTTTTGTTCCCTGAGCCATTTAGAAATCACCTTTGCTTTATGGCAAGGTGCTCCATCATGCTGGAAAAGGCATTGTTGGGCGCCAAACTGCTCTTGGACAGTTGGGAGAAGTTGCTCTTGGAGGACATTCTGGTACCATTCTTTATTCATGGCTGTGTTTTTAGGCAAGACTGTGAGTGAGCCGATTCCCTTGGCTGAGAAGTAACCCCACACATGAATGGTTTCAGGATGCTTTACAGTTGGCATGAGACAAGACTGGTGGTAGCGCTCACCTCTTCTTCTCCGAATAAGCGGTTTTCCAGATGTCCCAAACAATCGAAAAGGGGATTCATCAGAGAAAATGACTTTACCCCAGTCCTCAGCAGTCCACTCCCTGTACCTTTTGTAGAATATCAGTCGGTCCCTGATGTTTTTTCTGGAGAGAAGTGGCTTCTTTGCTTCCCTCCTTGAAACCAGGTCTTGCTCAAAGAGTCTCCGCCTCACAGTGCGTGCAGAAGCACTCACACCAGCCTGCTGCCATTCCTGAGCAAGCTCGGCACTGATGGTGGTCCGATCCCACAGCTGAAACAATTTTAAGATACCGTCCTGGCGCTTGCTGGTCTTTCTTGGGCGCCCTGGAGCTTTTTTGACAACAATGGAAGCTCTCTCCTTTAAGTTCTTGATGATGTGATAGATTGTTGACTGAGGTGCAATCTTTCTAGCTGCGATACTCTTCCTGTTAGGCCATTTTTGTGCAGTGCAATAATGGCTGCACGTGTTTCTTTAGAGATAACCATGGTTAACTGAAGAGAAACAATGATACCAAGCACCAGCCTCCTTTTAAAGTGTCCAGTGGTGTCATTCTTACTTAATTATTACTGATTGATCGCCAGCCCTGTCCTCATCAACACCCACATCTGTGTTAATGGAACAATCACTAAAACGATGTTAGCTGCTCCTTTTAAGGCAGGACTGCAATGATGTTGAAATGTGTTTTGGGGGTTAAAGTTCATTTTCTAGGCAAATATTGACTTTGCAAGTAATTGCTGTTAAGCTGATCACTCTTTATGACATTCTGGAGTATATGCAAATTATATGCCATTAGAAAAACTGAAGCAGTAGACTTTGTAAAAATTAATATTTGTATAATTCTCAAAACTTTTGGCCATGACTGTAGTTTGCAAAAAAACAAAAAACACAGGATTTATGCATATGACCATATACACAAAAAAACAGTGTGTCATATAGAGAAGCTTATATATAAAAAAAAAAAAATCTGATTGCTATGACTAGGAATAAATGAGCAAAAAAGAAATCCATAGGTCCTAACTAGAGATAAGCAGGACGCATAGATGATGTGCCACCAGTCCTGTAGTATCAAAATCCATGATGGGGATGCTGGAAGGTTTGTGGTCCTCCCGTCCAGCCGCCGGTTACCACTGACCTGGACCGGAGTCCCGTGAATCAATCCTCTCATCTCTAGTCCCAGCTGTCCTGGATACAGCGGGACAGGACTGAATTGGGTCTATACCCTGCAGTCTCGGGCATCTGCTGAATGTCTCTGCCACCGCCCCTCTGACATCTCCTGCCAGGGTAGAAAGAAATGGCTAATGTGAGTGGCTTCAGATGTGGCTAGTGGCATGGTGAAAATTTGCCAAGAACGCTATGTACGCCACATAATTTATCTCTGTTCCTGTTCTTCCAAACTTGTGAGGTATGTCTAATGTGTATGGGGGCCACCTGTACTCCATGGACAGATAATATCAGGGGGTTAAGGATCAGGCAGCTTGATTACAAACATTCGATCTTTTTTTTAGCCTCCTCCAGAGATGTCAACCATTGTAATTGGAACTTGAAAAACCTGGTAAGACTGGTCATTCATAAGAACACTCGTTCCTACCGTGTAATTACACCAACAATCACCCAACAGAAGAGCAAAACTTTGCTTCAGTGGATGATTGGTTTATGTCGGCATAAATGTCATCATTGTTTGCAGCACATCATCCTGTGTAATTAGGGAATGTCATGTGATGAACATGGCACAGGATTGGAACAGTTTTTAGGGTGTCATGGTGGCTCAGCGGTTAGCATTGCAGCCTTGCAGTGCTGGGGTCCTGAGTTCAATCCCACCAAAGACAACATCTGCCAGGAGTTTGTATGTTCTTCATGTGTTTTTGTGAGTTTCCTTCCACACTCCAAAGACATATGGGATGATTAGATTGTGAGCACCAACGGGGACAGAATTGCTGATGTATGTAAAGTGCTGTGGAATTGATAGTGATATATCGATGAATAAATATTATTATTATCAATATATGAAAACAGGCCAGTAAACGAGCCCCTCCTGACCTGTATATAGTTTATCTGTTAATGGGCAAAGAGCGATCCCTCTAATTGGTCTATAGCCAAAAGCCTCAAACAGCTATTAGCTTCTCGATGCCTCAAAATACATGCACTCTTGTTTTAGGCAGGTGTGGATGTATTCTGGTTGGGGAGAGAGGAATAAGCCACAGACACCTCTAGCAGAAGTTTATCCACAAGGATTAGGCAAATTTGGTCGACATTCCTCTAAGTGCACGGCCGTCTTTAATATGCATTAGCTTGTTCTTTGGAACATATTATTATACATATTGTATGACAGTTTTTAGGACCAGAGTCATAGAATAATAGGGTATTGACGTCTTAGCTATTTTTGAATTTCATTGAACCTGTGGGAACTTTCCATTGGATTCACTTGCAGATTAAGTAGAAGAGGTCCAAGAAAGTTGGCGCGCAGTTACTTGTGTTTGAGGACAAAAACAGCCTGGAGCTCAGAGTCCCAGAACAATGGCACACTTACAGTTAGGGTACCAAAACGATGGCAAGCATGAGTTTTGGAAACAAGCAGCTTGTAAAGTTTCAGAAGAAAAAAACAGTAAGACTTAAGGTGCTCAGACAACTTAGACAGCAGTCAGCCAAATGCTCGTTCATCCGAAAGCTACTGCTCCTCATACACATACAGGCTTGGCCAAGCATGAGACATAAGGGAAAGTGGAGTAAAGGTGACCAAGCATAAGACAACTGTCGGCTGAACATTCATTTGAAAGAAAGCTAATTCTCCCTTCTCCAAAGTTCACATGAACACTTGCTTTGGTTGGATGTTCATGTGTCTTCAATAGAGACAGAAGAGAAAGGTGTCGGACTCTCTGATAAAAACAAAAAATCAGCCATGGAAATTCCAAAAGCTTGGGCCTTCTCTCTCCAACATCATCTGTCAAGAGGACGCCAATCCCATTAGATGGTCAGTTGGTCTTGGTAAAATCATTTTGCTCTGCCGATTTTGAGCTAGTGAACATGGTGGCCTTCAAGGGATTGTCCATGTTTTGAAGACAAGTCTGCAGTCACTTAGAGTGACTGCAGACTTTTGAATACTACCGTAGCAGCTTCTGCACCACCCACTTTGAGGAGTCTCTAGAGCCGGTGTAGTGGTGCAAGGAAGACACTGCGGGCAGAGCTCAAATACCGTAGATGAGGAGGCAGAATCAAAATATCGGCTTTATTGAAGGACAGAAGTTAGCATATGTGGTACCCCTGCGGACTTGCGGCCACAGAAGATGATGCAGCTGGGACAGGTAAGCTAGTCACCCCACACCAACACCCTACACATCCCCCCATTCCTAGACCTAGTACTCTATGTCAGACAAGATAGAGGTGGGAGCTA
The DNA here is from genome assembly GCA_033576535.1 of Allobates femoralis. Lineage (NCBI taxonomy): Eukaryota > Metazoa > Chordata > Amphibia > Anura > Aromobatidae > Allobates > Allobates femoralis. The sequence goes on along the minus strand of JARQOC010000001.1, from coordinate 51,762,693 downwards.
GGTGGAGGGTGGGGAGAAGAGAGGAAAACGTGGGAGAGGGGTGGAGGAACTAGACTAAAACCCTAGGAACACTAAGTTGGGGGGACTTAGTCAGGAAGACACAGAGAGCACTGGTTCAAGTTCCTAGCGTGAGTGAGAAGGTGAGGAACAGAACCCCAAGCCAAAACCCCCTGAGAGCCAAAGTGTAACACCATAAAGGAAGAACGTGGACCCAGCAGCCTGTGCCACCGTAAGGCCAATCCGGGTCCCTGGCTAAGTACCGAGGGAGAGAAGAAGGGGTCCACGGTGGGTCTAGATGAGTCAGAACATCGCGAGGACCAGGTCGACACCAGGGTACCGGCCCTGTAGATGTGGTTGGCAGCTGTATGCCCCGGCCATGAATTAACCAGTGAGGTGTCCGGAAAACAACCCCCAGAACACGAAGGAAAGGCCGTCATATAGGACTAGGATTCCCGGTCAGGAATGTCCACAGAAAGTCTGCAACAGCTGGCCCATAGTAGATGCGCAGGAAGAGACTGCGAGGCCCAAAAGGACTAGAGAGGGGATGCCCCTAGTGAACTGTCCAGGCTGCAGAACCATTATCCGGAGCCAGTTGTGTACTGTGTGTAACTGGAACTGTACCAATGTGAGTAAAAGTACCCGGACAGACTCCGAACTGTGTGTGAGAGACTCTCCTTTGCGCGATGGTGACAGGCTCCCATCTGCAGAGCAGCACACTGCCTACTGCGTGCCGGCAGGGCAGACTGCCGAGGGTAAGCGCGGAGGCCAGACGACTTATCCCCTACTCCTGCTCTGAGGAACACCAAGCCCTGTCCATGGAGGGCTCACCATCCCGTCTGCTACCTTCATCATCATTCCCAGAGACCTACACGGCAGCGGTGTCTTTACTAGCCACAAACCGTGGGTGGAATCACGACTTTAATTTTAATTTTTGTTTTTCCCTTTTCCCCTTTTTATTGCCGCACCTGGGACCACGGGACCGGGTGACGTCACCGTGAGGACCCCAGCAGCCCTAGAAGATGACAGGGCCTGGCCTCGAGTACCCCTGTCCCCGAGGTGCGACACATACATGTGCCAACTAGAAGTGCTTTATCTCACTCAATTAACATGTATTGATCTAAGCTGTGCACACCTACTCAGAATGTGGTCAGAAAACGTCTCCAGAAACTTTACTCCAGGGGAAAACTGGTGTGAGATGCAACAGAAAAATAACATATCTGCTAAAAGGCGCATTTCATGAATCTGTCTAAAACATCTGGATGAGCAAAGCTGTGGAGGAAAAATAGAACAAGTCTCAAGTAATAAAGATACTAAAGAAAGAAGAAAATTACTATATTTTTCGGATTATAAAACTCACTTTTAGTCCCCAAATTGAGGGGAATATGGAGGTGCGTTTTATAGTCCGAATCATGCTTACCTGATGGGAGTTTCGTCAGTGGTTGAGTGGAGGTACAGGAGGCAGGGTCGCCGGCGGATGTTGGCAGCGGGGCAATGTTTACAGGCGTGGAGCTGGGCGTGTTGCGGTGGGTTCCGGCAGGCAAATGGCTGCTTAGGCGATGCAGGAGCATATTGAGATCTTAGAGAGCCGAAAGCTCAATCTGTGCCTGCACAGTCTGTACCAGATGGACGTTAAGAAAATGGCTGTGGAGGCAGCGCATACGCAGATGGAGATTACGGCTGTCTGAGATTATTATCTGCGCCAGCGCTGCCTCCGCTGTTTTTCGGGACCTGGAAGTATAAATGGCGCCCGCCGCACACCACCATGACACCCCCAGTTCCAGGCCTGCAAGCATTGCCCCACTGCTGACATCCACCTGCGACCTTGCCTCCTGCCTGCAACACTGCCCCATTGGGCCACCGACCTCCACCACCGTGTGCCTGCTTCCTGTGACCACCGTGCTCCCCCGGGTAAGCGACACTGCATACATGTATGAGGCGCACTGAATTATAGGATGGATCCCTATTTTAAATAAATTTCCTTTCCCTATTTTCTTCTTCTAAATTTGGGATGCGTCTTATTATCTGGAGCGTCTAATAAAGCGAAAACTACTGTACTCCAGAAAAGAGGAAACACAGCAATGGTGAATGGGGCCCCAAGGACTAGATCAGTGATGGCGAACTCCAGGCCTCGAGTGCCGCACACAGTCCAGGTTTTCAGGATTTCCATTGCATTTGACAGTTGGCAATCAAATTACCAACTGTCAAACTCTAAGGAAATCCTGAAAACCTGGACTGTGTGCGGCACTCGAGGCCTGGAGTTCGCCATCACTGGACTAGATTGTTCAGATACAGCAGGGGCACATATTGCTATATTTGCCCCTTCTCTATAAATGTATTGATATGTTACCTGCAGTCCCAGGTAAAACAAATAAGACACAGTGATGTGAGTTGTGCAAACTGCATCTATTTGTGCCTCGGTTTGTGGTCTGTAACTATGGTTTCTATTAAAACTGATTAGCAAAATGAGACTCAGTGAAGACAAAGTACTGATAGGTGGCCGCATCGGTAAAGGTTGTAACCAAAACAAACCACCTTGCCCTTAGGGGAAGCCTCCGGCCATTCCCAGTGCTGACAGCGTAAACTTGTATGGGTTACTAATACTTCACAGACACAAAACTCTGGAGCCAGCAGAGATTTAAGACAACTGACAACAAGTCCCCTTCCCTCTGGGCTGATAAGACATTGGGTTTACTACAGACGAGTGTCTGTTAAGGTGGATTGTTAAATGTTAAAACATGTAAAGATTTACAATTAGACCTGTAGGAATGCAGAAATTAGGTGACAGGGAAGCAGAGCGCCGGCCGTACACGAGAAGAACGCGCTGGTTTCGTTACAATTTGCTGCCAATTATTTATGATGACTATAGAGATAGCTCAACAGTCATATTTGTATCAACAGAAAGATCAGACATGTCGGGTCTCAATCTGCCCACTCTGACTAAAAAATAAGCAAATACGGTTGCAATCCAAATTATTCGCCCTCTTGGCAAATTAGATTTATTACCACATTTTACAATCCTCCGGCTGTTTGCAATACATTAATCAAGAACAAATTTTACATACCAACAAATCTAATGTAACAATTGATTTCTCCAAATTTAACATACAATATCACTTTTACTGACTACTACAGTCTTAGAATTGTTCACTATTTCATGACAAGCATCTTTAGTAGTTAGTAGAGCCCCACTGGCTGTTATGACCTGCCATAACCATGATGCAAAGCAAGACCTCAGCTTCTGGCAACATCCCTGAGATACCACAGTACATTCCTCATGGGCAATGGCCAATGGTATATCGCCTGTAAAGGGGGTCTAGGATGATGTCACCCCGCCCAGGGGGGTTCAATGGACTTCATGTTTGCACTTAAGAGTTGTATGATTGATTATGTGCATGTAGCCACCTAGTGGTTAAAGGTAAAGACTGCTCCCTGGTCCCCTTCAGCTATGTAGGTGTGGCACCCCAGGGTTCCATTGCCACAGATACACCTGGGCAGAGAAGGATCTCCGCATCAGGTAAACCCGCAAACAACACCTTCCACGCCAGACCTGAAGGTGGAGCTCTACCAGCTGAGTTCAGGCGAGGTCCTATATAAAATTCAGGCCTGGACTTTTAGACTTTTAGCGACCACCAGGGCCACGTGACCAGGCACAGATCCCCGTGACATTCCCCGTGAATCAACTGAGTACCCCACGGCCCTGGGACGGGTCATAGGGGTATTAATAATAATTATTGTTACTCCTTATGGGTGGGGCCCAGTCTTTAAAAAAAGGTTTACGTGTAGAATGAGCAGGATAGTCTCCTAGTAGAAGAGAAAAGTCATACTGGAAGATTATTCCCCCCGCTCTGAATTATTTTGATCCTCTGGGTCACACTGAGACTTGAGTGTACATTGACAGATCCCTCTTGTATGGGTGTTGAGGACTTCGGCAAAAACTGGGTTGAACGGGCTGATACGCTGCTGCGATAAAGGAACATCTGTGAGGTGGCCTTAATCATTCTACACAAGAAGGTCCCTACAGGAAGAGTTGGGCAGAAGCCAGTAAAGGCTAGATGGATTTGCAGTTAGACACCATGATGCTGAACAGAGTGGGTGAGATCCTAGAGGTACTGGGACGATGGGAACAGTCTGTATCAGAACTGTTTTTGAGCATAATTAACTCTTTGTCTGCCTTGACCCTTGCACTAGGGAGCTGGCCAGGACTTGTGCGGCAAACCAGAGTTACTCTGCCTCACCCGCCACGACGACTCACCTTGGCTGACCCCTTAACATGCCCACTATGGGGCCTGTAAGTTGGAGTGCCTGATGCCAGTGTCAAGCCCCAGGCCCGGGGGGTACTCGGCAGTGGCTGACTGGCGACGCAAACCCTAGGTGGCAATGTTTTTCATCCAGCCCTTGGGTGAGGACGGGGAAGGGGGGGGGGTGCGGTTGGAAATCACCGGCAGCCCGTCTCGGACCCGCCAGCCCTTAGCTGAGGTCCGGGGGGGGGATGTCGGCCCGTCTCTGTGGGTGGGTGGCCCTGGGTGGGTGGGAGCTAGGCCACCTGGGCCAGTCCGCCCCTGGTACTTGGGTATCAGGCTCGGCGGGGTTCACGGGGATGTCACTGGTGGTGGTGCCTGAGCCCATGGCCTGGGTGACACTTCAAAGAGGGGTTGTGTACAAGGGAAAAGAGTTGTCTCGTGACACCACCTGTAGTACCTGGTGAGGGATCACCAGCGCCGACACAGTCCTCCGGAGGGTGATGGTATTGCGGCAAGAATGGCAAAGCTCCCTACAGGTGGAGCTGATTCTCCGGGGCAAAAAGGTTGATGATGTCAGCATAAAGACATGGAGGCACAGTCACTCTCTCCCGGGTACTTTATGACTCACCGTGGCCGGGACTCCGAGGAACAGGCGTTTCTTCTTCCTCCTTGTCACGGGAGCCGCGCCTGCCGGTAGTGGGGCCCGGTGGTCCAGATGCAATAAAGACGTCGTTGGTTGAACAGATTAAGGGGTTAATTGTTTCGTGACGCCACCTATGAGTGTTCCGGTGATGTCCACCAGCGCTGCTTGGGCCTCCGGGGGATGGAATGCAGCAAGATGGAACGCTCCCCACAGGCTGAGAGGTGATCCCCGGAGCCAGGAGCTGCACAAGATGTTCTGAGGCAGCTGCAGTTACCTTAGTGTGCGGAGAGAGACAGTTCATAAGAAGGCACGGACACTGTTAGTCTCTGTAACGGGTACTTTACTGTAACCAGCAGGTGATACATGGCATACAGTTCTCTGGTAACGGACCGGGTGGACTTAGCAATGACCAGTGTTTCTCAGAGCTCCGCAGTGTTCCTCCATTCTAACTAAGTTGTGTTGCCGAGGTCGCCATGGAATGCCAGATCGGGTACAAGGAGGCTGCTTCAATTGCCCTACCGGGGAATTCTGGCCGGATTTGTGGGGAGCCTTGGGTCCTTTTAGTGGGTACTCGACTCTGTGTGTGCGGCGGTGGTGGGGTGCTCCTGAAAAGCGGTCCCTCCACTCCTGGTTTGCATGGCAGTGATAAACGACTCCCAGCTTCGGAACCAGTAATCCGGTTGTAGATGGGCACGGGGATGTTTTGACCCGTATGCGTTCGCCCAGAGTCCGGATGTTGAGGCACCGGGGTAATGGCGCCCAACCGGGTTGGTGGCCAGGGGGCTGCACGAGACTGTGCAGGCCCCCTCTCCTAGGTTGCAGAGCTTGTTGTT
>JARQOC010000001.1:51704795-51756876 GCA_033576535.1 Allobates femoralis | reverse complement strand
GGTGTTTTGAAGGTAAAAGGTACAATTGTCTCCGACACTTGCCGGTTTCTACCTCTCGGTAGCGGCGTGTAAAGGTACCATTATGGTTACCAAACTACTGTATGGGGTGATACGTGGTCAAGCGGAAATCGCTTTGAGTAAATGACTATAGAATGATTGAATCCATCACCTTATAATGTAACTTTTTCCTTCACCACATTTGCCCAGCAAACGGAAAACTGCCTTGTGGGTAGTCAGCCCTTCTTGTTATTCCTCAGTCTTATCTCTTATTTTTTTCCTATTCTACCTAATCTAAAAGTCTTCTGTGATCTCAAAATAGATAGTAAGATGTTTAGAAGGTAAAGCTCGGCTGTGATGATGTTTAGCAAACACGTTGGGACAGAATAATCAAGACTGCCTATAAGAAAATCTGTCTTTGTTGTCCAGAGCCATTATCCTACAGGCAACAAAATCAGTTTTTCTTTTTGACAGTAATGATAAATCAGGCCTGTTGTTTATTTACAGAACATCACTGTATAATTGTATGTATGTGTGCACAATCATAAAACCTGCCCCTAGGAACGTGACCAGACAAGGACCCAGTTCTCCATTATATTAGAATTCTCATTTTTATACTTTTCACTAATTACATACCGTAGGTATGAAAAATTTGGGTTAATGAAAATTCTTTCAAATCCAATCACTGATTCTCAGGTTTTCTTATGCTCTTGTTTAAAAAAAAAACACTTCTATTTTTAAGTATCACGTATGGATTTAGCACAAACGGTGCATGACATTACATACAAGCAGGATGAACAAGAATAATCTTTAGTCAAAAATGTACGCAAAATTATATGTAAACATTTATTGAACATTCGTTCTGCAACCTTATTGAAAATTAATTCTTGCGCCTTTTCCTTTTCTCTTCAAAACTTGTCTTGATCCCATTTCTCTTATAGAAAGCCTGCGGATCTTCTCTGTGAAGCATCCAGCAGTCGTCCAGTCGTTCACGTTCCATATCCTTGATATTCCACTTAAATCTTTGTCCTTCCTCTTTGCTAACAGCATCAAGGTTTTCAGGAAAGTCATCTACAGTCATATGAAAAAGTTTGGGCACCCCTCTTAATATTACTCATTTTTTTTTTGTTTAAAATTGGGTTTTTGCAACAGCTATTTCAGTGTGATATATGTAATAACTGATGGACACAGTAATATTTCAGGATTGAAATGAGGTTTATTGTACTAACCAAAAATGTGAAATATGCATTATTTCAAAAATTGACAGGTGCAAAAGTAAGGGCACCCTTCTGATTTTCATGATTTGAATACTCCTAACTACTTTTTACTGAGTTACTGAAGCACTAAATTGGCTCATTGAGCTTTGTACTTCATAGGCCGGTGTATCCAATCATGAGAAAAGCTATTTCAGGTGTCCACTTGCAAGTTGTTCTCCTAGTTGCATCTTCTCTGAGGAGTGGCATCATGGGCTCCTCAAAACAGCTCTCAAATGATCTGAAAAAAAAAGATTGTTCAACATAGTTGTTCAGGGGAAGGATACAAAAAGTTGTCTCAGAGATTTAACCTGTCAAAACCTGTGACGCAACAGCGATCTTGCTAGCGATCTCTCTATGTGTGATGGGGGCTTAAGTTTCTCTCAGAGGTGAAGGGAATCGCTGATGGATGATCTATGTATATCATTTAGTTCTTATTTTTCATGTTGAATCCCTCCACATTGCACGTACAAAAGTAGCAGTCATCACTATGATTTTGTGGTTTCTTACAGATCATAGGCACCAAACAAAAGCTCTTTCTTCCCTTTAGACTAATGTTGTAGTTTTTCTACACATACAGAACACATGATGTGGAGCCCATAACTTGCCCTGATGAGCTAGTTTTACACTAAAGTATGCATAATACACTTTTCAAACAAAATCTGTAATGTTCCTTTATGGTTTCTTCACTACAAAACAATTTCTAACCAATCTAATGACACTAAAATCATCCAACAAAGGTCACGCAAAGGGGTCTAATTATGATGAATGAAAAAGCCCATGGAGTCAGTATTTGTGAAAAACTTTACATGATGGGGTTTTTTCAGTATTTTTACTGAGTTCAGTGATTGAATGTATATAATGATCACCTCTAAATTTTGAAACAATTTTACCCTTCCAGACCTGCGTTATTATTATTTGCTGTTTGGACTCTAGTTGTAGCATATTTGGACACTTTTCTTTCGCTAGAAGGGTTCATTTAGAACATAGGCGAGAGCTGTACATGGGGTTTTCTGGCAACAGAGTAGACATTGACTGGAGCGGAGGAGGTTAAGCATGTGCACATCTATCCTATTCAATATGGGGATCTAGATCTGTTCTCAGAATTTGCTAGTGGACCCAGTAATCAGATTCCAAGTGATCAGTAAGTTATACCCCTATATACTGTGAATAAGTGATATCTAGCAATTCTCATTAACTGATTATTAACTAAGACCAATATTTATATGGTCTTCCTCTTATTTGTATATTTATTTGTTGGTACTAATGATGAGCGGAACATTTGGAAATCAAATTCACTTGTTTCGCAGAATTTTCCTGAAAATATATTATGTGTTCTCTTCCCTGTGCATAATAAATTTAAGATGTAAAAAAATTAAAACTAAATTATAGTTACCTCACTACCGCCCAGTGCTCGCTGCGAGCCAGTCTTCTTCTTTCTGTCGTCAAGCGACACATCTCCTTTCTCTCCATTATAGACCAGAACTTCTGGCCCGGTCATCACGTGCTGTAAAGTCATGATGTCAGGATGTTGTGATCCTACAATGCACAGTGAGACCCCCCAGGGCCTAATCACAGCCTAAAGTGTAGAGGTCGAGATACAGTACACAACGGAGGAATACCGAGGACCAGAGAGCAGGGGAGCCGGTGATGTGAGCATTATTTTATCTTTTTCTTTAACATTTGCCATCCCTTAATGGTTAACCAAAATGGCGCCTGGGAATTTTATTTTATTTATTTATATTTTTACCAATCGAATGGCAAAGTTTTTGAATTCATATGGAATAACATATTTTTCAAACTTTAAGATTAACCAAACTATAAGATTCATCTCAAATTTAGAAGAGGAAAACAGGAAAAAAAACATTTTTAATGTTAAAATGGGGGTCCTTCTTGTAGTCTTATAGTCCGTATTATAGTCTTAATGTATGTTACTGGGGGGCACGCAGTGCCGGTGGAGCAAAGTCACTGGTGACAGGAATGATTCAATGCTGTGGGCCCTAGATCGGGAGGAGGTGGTGTCCCAACGGTGGCATGAGTGGGGCGATGCTGTGGGAGGCAGGTGCTATTAATCTCCCAGCGATAGACGTGATGGTCTTATTCTATGTGTGCGCCACCTCCTATGACATACACTTCAGGAAAACGGCATCAGAAGTGGCGCTGTTGCAGATTGAGATCTTGGTTCTCTGAGGTTTCAATCAGCATATATATACACACTTCCTCCGGTGCCATTTTCATGAAGTCTATCGCTGGGAGAGCAATGGCACCTGCCTCACACAGCATCGCCTCACTCATTCCACCACCAGGACAGCACCTCCTCCCAGTCCATGGCCCTCAGCATTGCCCAACTAGTGCTGCCGGGGGTTACTGCAGTGACGACTCTGCCTTCTGTGATTCCGCTCCAATGCCGCCACATCCCCACCACCTTCTGCCCGGTGCCTGGTAAGCTGCATCAAGGCACCACCCCTTCACCCACCTCTCCGATTTTGGGGGGTGGAAAAGTGCATTTTATAGTCCAAAAGATATGGCAGCTAATTTCAGGAAATTTGACTCAAACTTGATCCTCTACATCTATAGTTGGTATACAGTATATTCTGTTATACACATGACCATCCTCTGAATTCAGCCCTGAGCAAATATAGCGATCAGAGGACCTGCCAGCTGCAGCTGCTCGCCTGCTTGTTGATGGTTTCCTTGTATTACTTTTCTAATTTAACGCTAAGGAACATAATCAGGTTATAGGACGCTCTTTCTTCAGTTATGTAATGGGGCAGGAGGAGCTTCTATAGAAATTCTTGGTCTCTTGCCTGAAAAGTATGGCTAAAACAATGCAAACATTACTAAGCCTTGTCTAAATTATGACAAAGCGCTGTATAAAGTGCACTGACCCCAGCCATGATGATGCACTGTGTATACAACTAAATAGTAATGACCTTTTAATTTCCCTTTCTATTTATACATTGCTGTGTGTGAATCAGATCTGATCTGAGTATTTTGCACAGGTCATATTGTAGCACCTACTGTATGCAGACTTAAATGATTTCTTAGGAATGGATTCACATGTGGCATCATTTTATGCAACAAACAAGTCTGCTGCAATGATTTTGCAGAGGAATTTCTGCAGATTTCACCCTTTGCATTGGAAATCTGTTGCAAATCCACATCAAAATCAGCAAGTAAGAATGGCTTTGCACAATAGAGTTGTAAAATTATGTTGAGTGTGATTTTACCTCTAGGAAACAGCTGTAAGGGACAAGATCTGACTACACAGTTTGTTTGTAGTCTGTTACCATGGAGATACATAGCTCTACAGAGAGGAGCCGTACAGTCAAAAAGATTGTATTTCTGACTTTCTTATGGGAGAAAATGGTTTCACATTGATACCTACAGAGGAAAGGACAGCTAATATTTTACTGTGGCTAACTCTCTATGTGTGCAATGGCCGCAAGGGCCGGGGGTTACTTGGTAGCCGGGCCTGTGATACTTCAGGGAGGTCACATAGGTAGTGGCCCAGCTCAGTGGCCCTGGCCGTGCAGTGATGGGGGTTATTTACAGGGGATATGAGTCTTTTCGTGATGCCACCTGTGATATTCGGCCATGGATATCCGACGATGCTCGAATGCGCCCCAGGGGATGGTATTGTGGCAGCTGGGATGGTAACATTCCCCACAGGTGGAGCGAGGTCCTGGGATATAATGAGTGAGTCTTTTGGAATGATGGTGATTGTAGCTGAGGTGCAGGAGGGCACAGAGGATAAACGGTAGGACACAAAGGTTGCAGTTACGTTACCTTTACTTGCAGTTTTCAACAGCTCCAGGCCAGCATGGGCACCGTGTCCGCAAGGTCAGAAGTCTGGACAACTCCGAGGCAATTCGGGTCAACTCCTCCGAGACACCTTTCTGTCAGCCTTTCCAGGTTGTCTTTTCCGCGCTGCTGTTCTCGCCTCTCCTATCTACAGTTAGGGCCAGAAATATTTGGACAGTGACACAAGTTTTGTTATTTTAGCTGTTTACAAAAACATGTTTAGAAATACAATTATATATATAATAGGGGCTGAAAGTGCACACTCCCAGCTGCAATATGAGAGTTTCCACATCCAAATCGGAGAAAGGGTTTAGTAATTATAGCTCTGTAATGCATAGCCTCCTCTTTTTCAAGGGACCAAAAGTAATTGGACAATGGACTCTAAGGGCTGCAATTAACTCTGAAGGCGTCTCCCTCGTTAACCTGTAATCAATGAAATAGTTAAAAGGTCAGGGGTGGATTCCAGGTGTGTGGTTTTGCATTTGGAAGCTGTTGCTGTGACCAGACAACATGCGGTCAAAGGAACTCTCAATTGAGGTGAAGCAGAACATCCTGAGGCTGAAAAAAAAGAAAAAATCCATCAGAGCGATAGCAGACATGCTTGGAGTAGCAAAATCAACAGTTGGGTACATTCTGAGAAAAAAGGAATTGACTGGTGAGCTTGGGAACTGTAAAAGGCCTGGGCGTCCACGGATGACAACAGTGGTGGATGATCGCCGCATACTTTATTTGGTGAAGAAGAACCCGTTCACAACATCAACTGAAGTCCAGAACACTCTCAGTGAAGTAGGTGTATCTGTCTCTAAGTCAACAGTAAAGAGAAGACTCCATGACAGTAAATACAAAGGGTTCACATCTAGATGCAAACCATTCATCAATTCCAAAAATAGACAGGCCAGAGTTAAATTTGCTGAAAAACACCTCAAGAAGCCAGCTCAGTTCTGGAAAAGTATTCTATGGACAGATGAGACAAAGATCAACCTGTACCAGAATGATGGGAAGAAAAAAGTTTGGAGAAGAAAGGGAACGGCACATGATCCAAGGCACACCACATCATCTGTAAAACATGGTGGAGGCAACGTGATGGCATGGGCATGCATGGCTTTCAATGGCACTGGGTCACTTGTGTTTATTGATGACATAATAACAGCAGACAAGAGTAGGCGGATGAATTCTGAAGTGTACCGGGATATACTTTCAGCCCAGATTCAGCCAAATGCTGCAAAGTTGATTGGACGGCGCTTCATAGTACAGATGGACAATGACCCCAAGCATACAGCCAAAGCTACCCAGGAGTTCATGAGTGCAAAAAAGTGGAACATTCTGCAATGGCCAAGTCAATCACCAGATCTTAACCCAATTGAGCATGCATTTCACTTGCTCAAATCCAGACTTAAGACGGAAAGACCCACAAACAAGCAAGACCTGAAGGCTGCGGCTGTAAAGACCTGGCAAAGCATTAAGAAGGAGGAAACCCAGCGTTTGGTGATGTCCATGGGTTCCAGACTTAAGGCAGTGATTGCCTCCAAAGGATTCGCAACAAAATATTGAAAATAAAAATATTTTGTTTGGGTTATGTTTATTTGTCCAATTACTTTTGACCTCCTAAAATGTGGAGTGTTTGTAAAGAAATGTGTACAATTCCTACATTTTCTATCAGATATTTTTGTTCAACCCTTCAAATTAAACGTTACAATCTGCACTTGAATTCTGTTGTAGAGGTTTCATTTCAAATCCAATGTGGTGGCATGCAGAGCCCAACTCGCGAAAATTGTGTCACTGTCCAAATATTTCTGGCCCTAACTGTAGCACCTTCGTGCTACAGTGTCCCAAGCAAGTGGCTGTGGGCCTGTCAAGTGACAGTCGACATGTCCTCTGACCGTAGGTATGGCCACCATTTTGCAGATTGTCAATGCTAATTGGCTACTACGTCACCCTCTATCTCCTGTCCAGGAGTCAGGATGAGTGTTGGGTGCATGTGTATGTGTCTCGGTATTGTGTCCCCTCCTTACCTGGGAGTGGAATACCACACATATGGATTAGGTGCAGTATTTATGTGGCGACCAGACCGCAGGGGTGCCACATACCCCCCCCTCCGTTAAACACAGCACATCCTTGGGCTGTAAAGACAATGGCAAAGTGGGCACGGGGCTCGACTGTACCTGGTTCGGTGGTCGCTCGTCAGGTACTGGTCTCTTCCAGAGCCTGGGGTAGTGGTTGCAGCACTGTCGGTGGTTGGGCAGCCTTCTCCATCAGGGCCCTCCTCCACTTGCCGAACTCGCTAGCTTGTACTTTGGAGAGCTGCTGACTCAGCTCCTCAATCTCCGCTATTAAGAGCTCCGTGTATATGGGTGGTAATGGATCCGGAGACATTCACAGGCTACCAGGGAAGTCTGTCTCCTCGACCCCAGGTGCCGAAGCCTCTTTCCTGCTGCTTCTATGGCGCACTCGTAGCTGTACACTGCTCTCACTGAGCAATCTCTCTTACTCTCCCACCCTTTTGTTGGTGGTTCCTTCTCTCTGCGCTGTCGTCCACACCAGGAGGTGGAGTGGTTTGGTTTATTGACAAGTTCTTCATAGATACAGTCACTATAATGGGTGGCATGTAATTTGGCGCTGTTGGCTGACCCGTCTCACGATGGGAGGCTGCACCACTCCCCTTGGCCAGCACATGGCATCGGGTGATGGCGGTCACCATTACACAGGTCTTTTTAATACAGTTTATGGCACACAGTCTTTAGGCACAAAGGACCTGGTTGACGGGGTCCGTAAATCCTGTTCATGACGCCAAATGCAATGGCCACAAAGGCGGGGGGTACTCGGTAGCCGGGCCGGTGATACTTCAGGGAGGTCACGGGGGCTGTGGCCCAGCTCTGTGGCCCTGGCCATGCAGTGATGGGGGTTATTTACAGGAGATATGAGTCTTTTCATGACGCCACCTGTGGTATTCGGCCAGGGATGGCCGACGCTGCTCAGATGTGCCCCAGGGGATGGTATTGTGGCAGCTGGGATGGTAACACTCCCCGCAGGTGGAGTGAGGCCCTGGAATATAATGTGAGAGACTTTTGGGATGATGGTGATTGTAGCTGATGTGCAGGAGGGTGCGGGGAATAAATGGGAGGACACAAAGGTTGCAGTTCATTTACCTTTACTTGCAGCTTTCAACATCTCCAGCCCAGCAGGGGCTCTGTGTCCTCCGGGTCAGCAGTCTGGACAACTCCGAGGCAATTCGGTTCCACTCCTGCGAGACAACTTTCTGTAAGCCTTTCCAGGTTGTCTTTCCCTCGCTATTGTTCTCTCCTCTCCAAAAAGTGTCCCAAGCAAGTGGCTGTGGGGCCTGTTGAGTGACGATGGACACGTCCTCTGTCCCTAGGTATAGCCACCGTTTTGCAGATTGTTCACACTAATTGGCAACTGCGACTGCAGCTGAGCAGCCTGCGGTTTCCTGGCTCAACCTTGCAGTGTTGTTGCCAGATCAGGGCGGGTCCCATTTTGCAACCAGTTCCTCCTCCACGACAGGAAGTCAGGGTGAATTCGGGGTTCACCCTGGCCTGGGTGCCATGGGCGACCTACCCACTGGTCCCCACTTCTCCCCAGTGCCAGAGTTCCCCTAGAACTCCATTGCTCTTGGTGTTCTACTCTGTCTGACTGTCCTGACTGACTTCTCCCTCCAACTATACTGACTCTCCCTCTTCCTCTCTGCTTTTCTACTCTCCATTCCTACACACTCTGCTTACTCCCTCCTCCTGCCAGCAGATGAGGCTCCTCGTATGAGGTCACTTCCACCCCCTCTATCTCCTGGCCTGGAGTCAGGATGGGTGTTGGGTACAGTTGTATGTGTCTCGGTATTGTGTCACCTCCTTACCTGAGAGTGGGATACCACCGCTATGGATTAGGTGCAGTACCTCTGTGGCGACCAGACCACAGGGGCACCACATATGCTCCCTTCAAGGCAATTAAATATTCCAGTCACATGTGATGACACAATTGGGTTGTATATGATGCAGAGTATTGCCGGTTTGGTCTGTGATGATACAACTGGTCAGTTACATTGTATAGACTCATCACCATGTGTGTTTTAGCAAATAATTGCATTCCCAATAAGATATAAATTCTATGGTTTGAATTTTCCAGTTCCTCTATGATTCCTCACAAAAATTTATAAAGAATTTAATAATTCAGTTATGGGTATGTCCTTACACAGTTTGACCAGCTGTCAATTTCTGAGTAATTATCTCGCAGGAATAGGGCTATGTTCACACGTTGCATTTTTGCTGCTTTTAATCAAAAGCTGCTTTTTACAGTACCAGCAAAAGCTATGAGATCTACATAATAAATATTATGCACACCTTCATTTGCTTTATTTTCCTGACTGAACTGGAAATCTGCACCATTACAATTATTTTTTAGTAATTTTCTCCCATAGACAGTAATGATTGAGTGCAAAAATGCAGCAAAAACGAAGCTTATATGCTACTACAGTATCCGTTTTGGGTGAAATAAATGCAGGTACAGGAGGATAGGAAACACATTTATTTTTATGATTTTCCCAAGTATAAACCATGAAGTCTTCTTCTGACTGCAAGCACAATTTAATTAGCTTAGTGATGTGTTAAAGTAAGCAATGTCCTACTAATGTGTTAAAGTAAACTAAACCTTAAAATCCTGTTAGGCCCCCTTCACATCACAATTTTTGGGGATATGTGGCTATCCGTTGTAAAACTAATATGAAACCTATGGGCACGGATGGGCACTGATTGGTGCTTAATACCATCCATGTGTGCAGGGATCCAATTGTGTCCACTTTTTTCATGTCCCCAAAATCGCATACTGCTCCGATTTTGGGTGCAGCGGACACAATCGAACAGAATCCGGACAGCACCGGATCTGACGCTGTCCAATTCAAATAACATGGGGCTCTATGGAGTTTGGATCCGGGAAAAAACAGGATCGCTTCAAGGATCCGATTTTAGTGTACTGAGCATGCTCCGTACACTAAAACTGCTGTGTTCAGTGTAGTTTCACTATAGCAGTGTATCTACATACACTATCTACATATACTGCTAAAGTGAAAATAAAGTAAGCAAAATGTTAAAAAAAATAAATAAATGCTCAATTCTCCGTCGAGTGTCCCGCGATGTGCGGCATCCACTACAGGACCTTAATCAGCTGACCGGGTGGGGCGGGGCAACCCGATCAGCTCATATTTCACATGACAGCGTCAACTGAGCGGATTCAACCGCCTGCCCACCAAAACCGATTGGTGGATGCGCATCGCAGAACACTCAGCAGAGAGGTGAGCATTTTTTTCTTTAACTATTGCTTTCCCTTTTGCAGTGTAGGTACATTGCGAAAGTGAAAGTCATCTCCGACACCACTTGCCTGCACTTTGCAGGCACGGCTCCTCCCAGCTCTTTCTGTGTCCGGATTCGTCAAAATCACGGATCCGGACACAGAAATGCAATCCGGAATAACAAATCCGGGCCTGTCCATTCCTGTCTGTTTGGTCCTGCAATAAACAGGATCCCCACAGACAGGAACAAAACATGATGTGTAGCCAATGTCCTACCAATGTGTTAAAGTAAACAATACCTTATCAACCTGTTAGCCAGACAATGCCCTCCCAAAATGCTAGGTGTTTGATACCCTACCAAAGTGTTACATACACAATGCCCTACCAATGTGTTAATTACACAATGCCCTTTGCTTGTAAGGTGGAAGCAAAGCTGAACTTTCGGATCCTTACAATCGCAAGAAAGAAAAAAGCAGCAATAGTGCAGCAAGAAAGGCAGGAAAACCTGCATTTTGTCTGCAACTTTTTTTTTTTTACTGCCAAGTGATCAGACTTTGGCTGCAGAAAAAAAAGCAGCAAATAAAAAGCAACATTGCCCAATTGCCCAATTGCCTGTAATGAAAGTTGTTCCAAAATGGCTATTTTATGGGAAATAAAAGTCCCTATTAAAACATAGGTGTCAGAAGAGCTGATCGGGCCACTTTAATTCATCTATATTCTATCTTACTTGTCCATAGAAATTCTTGACTTATTTAATTGCTTAATTCATTAATTTGTATAAAGACTATAAATGTTGTATAGGCATCAACAGCAATTACAGAATTTACACCAGTTAAGCATTTGACACATTCCAATTGTATATCAATCAACATTAACCCTAATTATGTTACTGTCATTACGTAAAGTAAGAAGCATGAAGTCAGACGTGAAAAACTGGCTCTTATAATAGAACCCTGACAACCTGTCTATTGTCGCCACATTGTCCCGGATCCAGCCGAGAGCATGAAGCACAAGAGTCGGCTTACCACCATCTGCATGTACTTCACACTGATTTTCTACGTACTATGTGCTATGTACTGTGGATGCCACAGTGTGCACTGACGGATCATCTCTGCGCAGCTGAACTGTTGTCAACCATGAAATTGTTCCAGAAAATGAAGTATTTCTCCCAGAAAATGATTGCAATTACATATTTCTATACACCTGTTTATTTCCTTTGTGTGTATTGGATCAATGCAAAAAAAAAAAAAACAGGGAAAAATAAACACAAATTAGACATAATGTCACTCAAAACCCCAGAAATGGTCGTGAAAAAATTGTTGGCACCTTTCCAAAATTGTGGGTAAGCAACTTTGTTTCAAGCATGTGATGCTCGTTCAAACTCACCTATAGCAAGTAACAGATGTGGGCAATATAAAAATCACACCTGAAATCGGATAAAAAAGCTGAGAGGTTGACTCAATCTTTGCATTGTGTGTCTGTGTGTGCCACACTAAGCATGCAGAGCAGAAAGCGGAAATGTGAACTTTCTGAGGGCTTGAGAACCAAAATTGTTGAAAAATAT
The DNA here is from genome assembly GCA_033576535.1 of Allobates femoralis. NCBI lineage: Eukaryota > Metazoa > Chordata > Amphibia > Anura > Aromobatidae > Allobates > Allobates femoralis. Next base: position 51,744,965 of record JARQOC010000001.1, on the reverse strand, counting down.
CAACAATCTCAGGGTTACAAGTCCATCTCCAGAGATCTCTATGTTCTTTTATCCACATTGCGCAACATAATCAAGGAGTTTATGTGGCGCCCCGCATGGTCTGGCGTCACAGAGGGGTATTGCACCCGTAAAAGAGGTATAATTGCCCCAGCTGCAGGTGGACACTAGGATGGTGGGTGGGACCCATTCCCAGCACTCCCACATTAGCTGAGGTTACCCGGGAGGGGATATATTCACCTCTAGGGGGATCAAGGAGGTCTTTTGTCTGCAGAATGGCTAACTAGGAGCAAGAGTATAAGATAATGATGGGAGTGCTGGTGTGTCACGGTCCGCGCTGCTGTGGTATGAATAAACTCACCAAAGAGACAGCAGTTATTCCATCCTTTTATTTCCTCCTCTTTCCTACGCGTTTCAGCGCCACACCCGGCGCCTTCCGGGTGTGGCGCTGAAACGCGTAGGAAAGAGGAGGAAATAAAAGGATGGAATAACTGCTGTCTCTTTGGTGAGTTTATTCATACCACAGCAGCACGGACTGTGACACACCAGCACTCCCATCATTATCTTGGATTCAAACCACTATCCAGTGGTCGGTGGAGGTCCTGCAGCAGCTGGAACACTGATTCCAAAACGCCTTCAAACCAGTTGTGGGGATCACAACTGGACCAGGTGAGCAGCTTCATAGCACCACCACCTTACACAAGTGTCACCAGTGATAGGGCACTATTGCGCCTCTTGTCCCCCTCCCTATTTTCTTTTCATAGGAGCAAGAGTAGTCCCTCTCTAGTGGGCAAGAGAGGGAGAGGGTTTGGAACAGTCGAAGGAGGAGAGTTGGAAAGAGTGTGGAACGAGGCGGAAGCTCAAACTGGGGCTGTTTCAAGCCGAACAGGAGGGAAGAAGGAGGCACCTTGAGGAGGTCCTGAAAGAGGGCGCCCGACGAGAGAAGTCCGGGCCCTAGAGAGAAAGGGAGATCCTCAGAGTGGAGTGACCATACTCCAGGGGATACTCCAGTCCACCACAGGAACGCCAAGCCCGAGGATCTGGCCAAAGTCCAGCTTTGCAGTCGTCAACCGGCTGTTGTGGCTTGTTTATCGGCTGCAGCACCATGCCAGTGGAGCGGTCTGCCTGCTTCCTCACCACGAGGGAGAGGACCCCCGGTACTACCTACATGGAACTACTAGGTATAGGCCCATCCTAGGTGGGGAAGAACGGACATGGGTTTGTCAACGAAGGTACACCATGGGTTCCACCATACCACCCGGGATCCACTTGCAGCCACCCGTAAAGCTACCTGTTATTTCTAACATCTAACACTCAACTGTGAACTGTATCTGATGCTGCTACAAGTTGACAGTAAAGTACCTGGGAGAAAGTGACTTTGCCTCTGCGTGTGTATTCCTACATCATCTTGTTCCCTTCCAGGAACGCTGCCCCGGAGGACCAGCCCTACCTGTAGGGGCTTTACCATCTAAGCCGCGCAACCATCTACCTCCGGCGGACTGTGGCGGCGCTGGTGACCTATCACCGGACACTACATGTTCACATGACAAAAACTCTTAATCCCCTGTAAATACACCCTTTTTGAAGAGTCACCCAGGCTACGGGATCAGGTGCTGCCACTTGTGACATTCCTAATACAACCCACCAAGCCTGGTACCCGAGTACCCCAGGGCCTGGGACTCGACATTTACAACCCATGGCACTATAGCTAATATTCCTGGACGCAAGTGGCAGAGAATAATTGACGAAAGGTTGCAATACAGGATATTCTGAATGGTGGATAAGCAGCCCCAATCAAGTTGCAAAGAAATACAAGCTGTCTTCCAGGCTCAGTGTGCATCAGTGTCAGTGCGATCTATTTGTCCACATGTCAATAATATGAAACACTATGGAGGTGACCCAGGAGGACCCAACTGAACATCTGTGAAAAGATCTTAAAATTACTGTTGGGAGAAGAAGACGCCTAAAATATAAGAGACCTGGAGCAGATTATAAAGAAGAGTCCAAAATTCCAGGTGAGAGGTGTAAGAAGCTTGTGGATGGTTATAGGAAGTGATTTATTGCAGTTATTTATCCTTAACGGTGTGCAAACAAATATTCAGTTGAGGGCGCCAACAATTTTGTCTGGCCCATTTTGTGTGAAATTATGTCCAATTTGCCTTTCTCTCTCTAATTTTTTGTGTTGTTCCAGTACATACAAAAGGAAATAAACATGTACAACATGTTCGCCTCCAAATTTCTTGAAAAGCATGTCCACACTGTACTCTCATCCCACCTCTCATCCAACTCTCTCTTTGACAACCTTCAATCTGGCTTCCACCTCCACCACTCGACTGAAACCGCCTTAACCAAAATTACTAACAACCTACTTACCGTCAAAGCTAATGGACACTTCTCTATCCTCCTCCTTCTAGATCTGTCCTCTGCATTCGACACAGTCGACCACTCCCTCCTATTACAGATCCTCTCTTCCATTGGTATCACTGACCTTGCCCTCTCCTGGATCTCCTCCTACCTTTCCAACCGCACATTTAATGTCTCCCACCTACACACTACTTCCTCACCCCATCCCCTCTATGTTGGGGTCTCTCAAGGATCTATCCTGGGGCCTCTTCTTTTTTCCATCTGTACCCTTGGCCTAGGACAACCCATAAAGCCCCATGGCTTCCAGTACCACCTGTACGCTGATGACACTCAGACTATCTCTCTGGCCCAGACGTCACCTTTCTGCTGTCCAGAATCCCAGCGTCTTTATCAGCCATACCCTCCTTCTTCTCCTCTCGCTTCGTTAAACTAAAGGAAACAAAACTGAACTCATCTTTCACCCATCTCATGCACCTCCCTTACCTGATCTATCTATCGCAATAAATGATGTCACACTTTGCCCTGCACCTGAAGTCTGCTGCCTCGGAGAGATCCTTGACTCTGCCTTATCCTTCAGACCACACATTCAAGCACTCGCCACCTCCTCCCACCTCCAACTCAAAAATATTTTCAGAATCCATCCCTTCATCAACCCTCAATTTACTAAACTATTAATGTATGCCCTCATCATCTCCCGTCTCAACTACTGTGACCTCCTCCTCCGTGGCCTCACTGCTAACACTCTTGCAAATCTCCAATCTGTTCTCAACTCTGCTGCCCAACTAATCCACTTCTTTCCTCGCTGCCCCTCCACTTCTACCCTCTGCAAATCCCTCCACTGGCTCCAAATTCCCCAGGGTATCCAATTCAAACTACTAACTTTGACTTATAAAGCCATCCACAATCTGTCCCCCCATATATCTGTGAACTAATCTCCCGATATCATAATATAATAAATAATAAATCGTTATTTATATAGGGCCAACATATTCCGCAGTGCTTTACAATACAGTTGTTAATAAACGAAAATACACAATATAATACAGTAAGAAAATACACAATATAATACAGTAAGTAATTCCAGTAGAGAAAGAATACAGTACAATAATAGGAAACAATACAATAAGCATAGAATCAATGTAAAAAATACAATACAATAGATAAAGTAAAAATAAAGGTGACCCTGCTCAAAAGAGCTTACAATCTACAACGGGATAAGGGTTACACAAAGTACAGGGGCTTATTACACTGATGGTCCAGGCATCTTGAGGAAATGGGGAATAGAAATAAAATTACATAAATGGTCACCAGACAATCTGTGTAGACCTTTTGGGTTTCGTGGAGTTTGAAGAAGAGTTATGTCGAGATAGATAGTAAATGGGCATGTATAGTACAAAGGAGTTTTGTTAGGGAGCATGATAGGCCGCCTTGAAAAGATATTGTTTTTAGGGAGCGTCTGAAGCCATGCAAGTTGTGGATGGTCCTAATTTCTGTAGAGTGTAAGGGGCGGAAGCCAGACTGTAATGGATCTAGAAGAGAGTGTGTGGAGAGGTAACGAGTGAGGCGGGAGTAGACCAGGCGCTCCAGGAGTTTAGAGATGAAAGGGAGATTGTAGACTGGTTTGTAGTTATTTGTGCAGAATGGGTCGAGAGAAGCTTTCTTTAATAATGGAGAAATGATCGAGTGTTTGAAGGAGGAGGGGAAGATGCCAGAAGAGAGGGAGAGGTTGAAGATTTTGGTTAGATGAGTGGTGACGACCGGATGGAGAGACTGGAGTAGGTGTGAGGGAATGAGGTCAGTAGTGCATGTAGTGGGATGAGAGGAAGAGAGAAGCCTGCCAACTTCTTCTCTGTAACTGGGTCAAATGTGGAGAGTGAGTCGGAGGAGATGTGGGGAAGAATGGGAGTGGCAGCACTTGGAGGCTGGGAGCTGATTTCCTGGCAGATGCTGTCTATTTTCTCCATAAAGTAAGAGGCCAGATCATGAGCACAGAGGTCAGTGATGGGGGCTTGCACTTTAGGACTGAGGAGTGAGTGAAAGGTGTCAAAGAGTTTTTTTTGATTGTTGGATAGTGAGGAAATCAGGGGGGTGAAGTAGGTTTGTTTGGCAAGGTGAAAGGCAGAGTTGTAGGTTTTTAGCATGAATTTCTATAATGGATAAAGTCTTCTGGTGAGCGCATTTTCCTCCATAGGCATTCAGCAATCATAGAGCATCGCTGGAGGAATCGAGTTTGTGATGTGAGTCAAGGCTGTTTTGTTCTATTTTTGGAGGTTCTGAGGGTGAGGGGTGCTACTTGGTCCAGGGTGCTTCTGAGAGTGTTATTATAGTGATTTACTGCCAGATCTGGACAGGAGAATAAAGGAGATTGGGGACAGTGATGAGATGAGAGAGTCTGTGAGTGTATGAGGAGTAATGGCCTTTAGATTTCTGAATGTGTAATAGGTCGGAGTGTGCTGTGGTGGGTGAGGGTTAGTGAGCGTGAAGGAGAGAATGTTGTGGTCAGAGAGGGGAAGAGATGAATTATCTAGGGAGGAAGTTGAGCAGAGTCGGGTAAAGAACAGGTCAAGGGTGTTACCATCCTTTTGTGTCTCAGACAAAAAGGGGGGAGGGGGTGGGAGCGCATGTGAAGAAAGTTTTTGAAGTGGATTTAGGCCCAGAGCTGTGTAGCCACTCACCAGATGAAGGCAGCGCTTTGCTGCAGAAACGCGTAGTGGCCTGTAAGAGGTTAATAAAGAAATAATTTTCTAAAAATAACCCTAGTGCCATTTTATCTCGAGTCCTAGCGCTCCACAGACCAGGGATTTTTTTACTCTCTTTTTGTGTCTCAGAGGTTGAGTGCTATGAGAGGCCAAGAGACGTGGTTAGAGATAGGAGCTGGGATGCAGATGGGGAGATGGGGCTGTTTATGGGGATGTTAAAGTCTCCCAGAATGAGGGCTGGTAATTCTGAAGACATGAAGTGTATAAGGCATGCAGAGAAATGGTCGAGCAACTGGGTGGGTGACCCTGGGAGCAGTATACCACTGCTACTCTGAGGGGAAGGGGATGGAATAGCCTAATGGTGTGAACCTCAAAAGAGGGGAATGAGAGTGATGGGGCTGGAGGGATGACCTGGAAAGCACATTGTTGGGATAGGAGTAAGCCAACTCCACCACCATGTCTGTTCACAGGTCTTGGTGAATGGGAGAAGTGTAGGCCATCGTGAGAAATAGTAGCAGGGGAAACAGTGTCAAAATTCTGGATCCAGGTTTCAGTGAGGGCCAGGAGACTGAGAGAGGTAGTGAGAAAGTAGTTATGAATGAACAGAAGCTTGTTGCATACAGACTGTGGATTCCAGAGAGCGCAATTAAAAGAGGGAAATGAAGGTGTGCAGGTAATGCTAATAAGGTTAGTGGGGTTTCTGTGTGAGGTGGGAGAGGGGTTGAAATTAGCAGAGGGCGGACCAGGGTTGGGGGAGATATCACCTGAGAGGAGCACCAGTAAAAAGAGAAAGAGCAGATAGTTTTTAGATTTAGGACATGATTTATTATGGCAAACTTTGGAATATGATGGGCTAGAATCTTCAGTAAACTGAAGATAGCATGGGAGCTGTACATAGAGTAGGGCAGGAGAGAGGGGCTGATGTGAATGAGTGGTGAAGGAGAAGGGATAGGGTGATAAAAGTTGATGGTGAAAGCACATAGGAAAACAAACAATGAAATAAAAGACATGGTAAAGATTAGTAGTGAATAGAGTTATACACATTGTTTGAGTGGCCCTCTATGTCATTACCCCAGTCAATTCCGGTCCATTTCTGGTCTATTTCATATTTTGCCACTTGGTAGCAGACACGTCTGGAGCAGACTAATACTGGCCCAGATATGCTCCCAAAAAGTGAATACAGGTGAGGAGCAGGGGGGAGGGAACTGAGCTTCATTAGCCCATCACCAATCAGGCCATAGACACATGGTGATTCACAGCCAGCTAACACAAAGGATCATAAAACATTAGGGGGCAGTGAAATGGAGAGGTACATTCGTAATGGAATACAATATTATCGAGCCCACTGGGACGGGGTACTCGGTACCGGACCGGGTCTGCTATTGGGGAGGTCACGGGTGGTCCTGGTCCGGACCGTGTCCAAGGCCTGGCGAATAAAAGGGGATATTTACAGGGGATTGTCAGTCGTGACGCCACCCACTGTGTGCGGCCAGTGATGGGGCCGCCGCTGCTGCAGAACCTCCGGGGATGATGTAATAGCAGCGTAGATGGAATAGTTCCCGTGGGCAGAACTGTGTTCCCCGGGGCAGTGATGGTTAAAGTCTATTGTGTAGTGTGCAGGCCTGGTGCTGGGTGCAATTCACTTACTGTCCAGATGCTGCAGGAATCCTCCTTCAGTGTTGGAGCTTGCACGCTGTGACTCTGCAGGTGGGAGACTGCTGCAAATCTGTATGGAAGGATTAGTGCTCAGGCAGAGACAGACAAGAGAGACGTATTCAGGGTTCTCCGTGTTTACTTCTCAAGTTCTTAAGTTCAAGTTACAGTTCAGTACAGTTCTTACAAGTCTCAGTTCAATTCTCAGTACACGGGCTCACTCTCCCCTCCGGGTTCCCTTTACTCTCTGCAGCCAGGTCTCTTTCTCTGTGACCCTCACTCTGTCTCTGTGTCCTTCCCAGGCTGTCAACTCTTTCTCTGTGTTCGCTTGGTGTGCGTCTCCGGACAGTATGGCGGTGACTCGGGCCCCTGTGGGTCCTTCTGGTTGTCACTGAGCTGCCTGTCCTTTGGGGTAGGGACCCTAACGTGTAGCTGTGGTCCCCCGTCGGTTGTCAGGGGATGCCGGGTGAAACTACGGTCCCCTCTAGAGCCGACACTCTACTTCAGCCTAGCCTCCAGCAGTCCTCCCGTGTGAGGCTCTACCAGGCTCTCTCTACTGTGTCTTCCAGTGTCATAGGAGGGCTACCCCGCCTGCAGTCTGTCGTCTCGGCTATAATTCTAGGGCCCGGGTATCACTGTCCCTCTCTTCCCTCACACTCCTGGGGTGCTGGCTCCAGATAGGCTTTCTCTCTGCGGCTCGCACTGGCTCTGTTCAGATTCTGCACTCCATACACCCCACTCGTCCAGGACGTGTGATTCCTTCTTTCCTTCTCAGCTTAACTCGGCCTACTGCTGTCTTTCGGCCTGTGAAGTGCTCCTCAGCCTGCTGCTGGTCTGTGTCTTTGCTGCTTGGCACCCTGGGCCTACTGACTCCTTCCTCCTCCCCCTTCACTATTTCTACTGTCTGGCACCTGACTTTGTGTGTGCCCAACCCACGTCTCTAAAACACACCACCCCTCGCCTGCATAGAGTTCCTTGGCTCCGGGCTGGATGCTGCCATCTACTGTACGTGGGTTGTGTGCAGGGCCGCACCATCCATGAGGCGACATGAAGTGTCAGCCTCAGGCGGCGAGCTCTGCTCGTAGACATGGGGCGGCGTCTTCAGGAGCTGGTGGTAGTGCGGCCCCCTGCAGATGCCGCTCCTACAGTCCTGGCCGCCGATGCTGCGACCAGGCTTGGCGTATCTGGGGCTGCTGGCGGGGCATCTCCTGCCGCAGCGGCAGCGGCCGCGGTCTCCAAACACCAAACACCCCCCCCTCCAGTGTGGCAGTGTGAGCTGTGTGAGCGGCAGCGGCCGCGGTCTCCAAACCCCCCCCCCCGTGCGGCTGTGTGAGCCGGCTGTGTGAGCTGGCTGTGTGAGCCGGCTTCATGCTTCACTGTGACTCGCGCTGACAGGACCTGTGATGATGTCAAAGGAAGGGAGGAGTCAGGCGGGTCACATGATCAGCTCCTCAGTATGCAGCCAGGACTCCACCATGGTGCTGGATGAGGTGAAGTTTATGTGTGGGGCTGAGGCTTTACAGTGTGAATTAATGTAGCAGAGCTGTGTATGTATGAGGTATATGGAGTGGAGCTGAGTGTTCAAGGTGTACAGAGTGGAGGTGCGTGTGTATGAGGTGTATGGAGTGAAGCTGTGTATGTCCGAGGTGTGCGGAGCGGAATCGTGTGTGTATGAGGTGTGCGGAGTGGAGCCGAGTGTGTACGAGGTGTACAGAGTGGAGCCGTGTGTGTACGAGGTGTACGGAGCGGAGCCGAGTGTGTACGAGGTGTACGGAGCAGAGCAGAGTGTGTATGAGGTGTACGGAGCAGAGCCGCGTGTGTACGAGGTGTACGGAGCAGAGCCGCTTGTGTATGAGGTGTATGGAGCGGAGCCGAGTGTGTACGAGGTGTATGGAGCAGAGCCGCTTGTGTATGAGGTGAATGGAGCAGAGCCGCTTGTGTACAAGGTGTATGGAGCAGAGCCGCTTGTGTACGAGGTGTACGGAGCAGAGCCATGTGTGTACGAGTTGTACGGAGCAGAGCCGCTTGTGTACGAGGCGTACGTGGTGTACGGAGCTGAGTGTGTACTAGGTGTACGGAGCGGAGCCATGTGTGTACCAGTGGTGGCCCCCCCGAGCATGCCGCTCCTATAGTCCCGGCCGCCTCTGCCGGCAGCATTCTTCTCCCAAGTCCTTGCCGCCGCTGTCCACCCCTCTGCAGCTCAGCACGGCGGGGAACAATGATGTACGGAGCAGAGCCGAGTGTGTATGAGGTGTACGGAGCAGAGCCGAGTGTGTATGAGGTGTACGGAGCAGAGCCGCGTGTGTACGAGGTGTACAGAGCGGAGGCGTGTGTGTACGAGGTGTACGGAGCAGAGCCGAGTGTGTATGAGGTGTACGGAGCAGAGCCGCGTGTGTATGAGGTGTACAGAGCGGAGGCGTGTGTGTACGAGGTGTATAGAGTGAAGCCACGTGTGTACATTGTGGAGCTGAGAGTGTACAAGGTGCACGGAGCGGAGCTGCGTGTGTACGAGACATACGGAGCGAAGCAGAGTGTGTACAAGGTGTACGGAGCGGAGCCGCGTGTGTACGAGGCGTACGGAGCAGAGCCGTGTGTGCGAGGCTTTCGCAGCGGAGCCCAGTGTGTACGAGGTGTACGAAGCGGCGCCACGTGTGTACGAAACGGAGCCACGTGTGTACGGTGTGTACAGAGCGAAGTCATATGTGTACGAGGTGTACAGAGCAGAGCCACATGTGTACAACGTGTACGGAGCAGAGCCGCTTGTGTACGAGGTGTATGGAGCAGAGCCGCTTGTGTACGAGGTGTACGGAGCAGAGCCGCTTGTGTACGAGGTGTACGGAGCAGAGCCGTGTGTGTACGAGTTGTACGGAGCAGAGCCGCTTGTGTACGAGGCGTACGTGGTGTACGGAGCTGAGTGTGTACTAGGTGTACGGAGCGGAGCCATGTGTGTACCAGTGGTGGCCCCCCCGAGCATGCCGCTCCTATAGTCCCGGCCGCCTCTGCCGGCAGCATTCTTCTCCCAAGTCCTTGCCACCGCTGTCCACCCCTCTGCAGCTCAGCACGGCGGGGAACAATGATGTCATCACTTAGCGCCACTGTGCTGAGACGTGCAGAGCGGCAGAGGAGATGCTGAGGAGAAGAGGTATTTACTTTTTATTTTTTTAATAGTTTTTTTTAGTGAGTACACTGATGGGAAACTATGTAATGTACAATATAATATAGGAGAATGGGGGTGCAATATACTATATGGAGAACTATTGTGGCCCATTATATTATATGGAAGACTATGGGGGTGCATTATACTATAAGGAAGGCTATAGGGGATGCATTATACTATATGGAGGACTATGAGGGTGCATTATACTATATGGAGGACTATGGGGGTCCAATATGCTGTATGGAGAGCTATGGGAGTGCAGTATGCAATTAGGGGGTGCATTATGCTATATGGAGGACTGTGGGGGTTCATTATGCTATATGGAGGACTGTGGGGTGCATTATACTATTTGGAGGACTGTGGAGGTGCATTAATCTATATGGTGGACTGTGGGGGTGATTATTCTATATGGAGGACTGTGGGGCTGCATTATTCTATATGGAGGACTGTGGGGTGCATTATTCTCCATGGATGAGTGTGGGGGTGCATTATTTTATATCAAGTACTGTGGGGGTGAATTGTTCTCTATGGAGTTCTGTGGGGGTGCAATATGCTATTTGGAGGACTACGGGGTGCAATATACTATATGGAGGACTGTGGGGGTGCGTTTTTCTATATCGAGTACTGTGGGGGGTGCATTCCATTTTATAGAAGACTATGGGGGTGCATAATATATGGAGGAATGCGGTATACTATGTGGAATACTATGGGGGTGTATTATATTATATGGAGCAAATTATACTATTTGGAAGCCATTATAATATTTGGAGGGCTCTGTGGGAGGCATGATAATACTTGGAGGCTACAAGGGAGTCTTTATACTTTATGAAGGGCTATTTGAGGGCCATTATACTGTACATAGGTCCATTTTACTACATGGAGGGCTGGGCGGTGGTCATAGTTGGGGATCATGCTGTACTGGGGTAGTTGCAGGAGGTGCAGTAGGGTCATCATACTGTGCATGTGGAGGAATGCACTGTGGGGGATCATACAGTGTTTGTGGGGCACTTTTGTTGGCATCACACTTTAGAGGGGCAATGAAAGGGGAATCTAGGGGCTTCAGTAGGAGGAAAATTACTTTGTAAAGGCTGACATATTGTGAGAGATGTACCTATGTGACCCAGCCAAATATTGCTTTTGTTGGGGGGTGCCCAATTAGAACTTCTGCTATGGGGCCCTATGATTTCTATGATGCAGGATGCATTGTCCCTCTGCTGCAGGACTGATTGGCCATAACTTAGGCTGGTTTCAGATTTGCATTTGTGTCTGCATGCGCAGGGCAAACGCTGCCATACTGATGTGAACGCAGAGGAGATTTTCATCAGTATGGTGCTCGGCCAGCCAATCAGTGATCCCGACGGCGGCCGGGAGGCGGAGATCTGTGGCGGAGATCCTCCACCTCCCAGCCGCCGACGACGAAATTTCAATGTGATCCGCAGCGTTCTCCTGCGCTGCCATGCGGAGGACAGTGCGGATCCATTGAGATCCATGCATTGTTTGTGCACTCGCGGGCACTTGCTGATAAAACAAGCACCTGTGAACGCACAAAAAATGCAACATGTTGCATTTGGAGGGCGGAGGAGGGCATATAAATTATGCGCATCCAAACGGAATCGTTCCCATGTTAAACATAGGAACGCAGCGTTTGGCTGCGTTCTGTTACGCTTGCGTTCCGAATGCAAATGTGAAACCACCCTTACACACCAGGTCCAGTGCTGCCCCTCGATACATTCAGGCATCCAGCCATCTTTCTCCTGAGCGGCGGTTGGTTGGTGGTGCTCTTCCCCCTTCCTGCTACCATATCCTTTGCTCAACCCAATAGGAAGGACCCTGTTATTAATTACATAAAGACAGCCCCGTGTGTGGCGCTTGTGATTGGCTAAGCAATTCGGGAGTAAGTGTGGTCTGTTGGATGGAGAAGAAGCGCCATTTTACCAACTTAGTGCAGTGGCGGCTTGTTGATGCTCAGACTGCAGGTCTTTACCTGTGTTGTGTGGAAGGTGCGGCATGGCGACTTGTCTGAATATTCAGTGCCAGGCAGCGGTCCAGAGTTTTGCAGGCGTGTGCCAGAGGTTGGCAATCAGTTCTGCCTGCAGGACCACGGCTCTGCCAGTTGTCATTATGTGTCTAAATGCTTGTGCCAAGCTGCCATTGCCATTAATGATCCTTATTCTGGATTCTTCTGTGTGGTTCTTGTATGTGCGTGTGATGGTGCAGACATCTTTGTGTGGACATCTTTTTTTTCTGTTTCAGTAAACTAAAATGTCCACTATTTTGCTCATTTTTACAGGATAAATATAAATCTGTAGGAACCAGATTTATTTTTATCAATTAAAAATTTTTTCTAGCGGGTGAGGGGGGGGGGGGGCGCCGTTTTGCAGTTTACCTCAGGCAGCAGAGAGGCTAGGTTCACCCCTGGTTGTGTGGGCAGTGGGGGTGTTGATGTGCAACTGTCATCCTACCTACCTGGCTGCAGTTCCCTTTGTGGCCTCCTGGACTCAGGGGCGCCACAATATATTTCAGCAGGGAAAAAAACACCACATAGACAGCAGAGATGGGTGGAGGACTGTGCAGTTACACGTACCACAGATATTTTAAGCAAGGAAAATGCACCACATAGACAGCAGAGATGGCTGGAGGACTGTGCAGTTATCATCCAACTTGTAATCTTCGATCCTCCCAAAACCTCCTCCTTTCCTTCACACTTGTACATTCCTCATCTAACCACCTGAAAGACTTCCCCCAGCATCCCTCAGCCTCTGGAATTCTGCACCTCAAAACATCCGACTGTCCCCTATACTCAGAACCTTCAAGCGGAACCTGAAAACCCAGCCTACAGCCTGCAATGACCATGGTGCCACCTCACCACCACTGGATCTGGTGCTCCACCACCACTGGACCTGGCACTCCACCACCACCAGAGCAGACCCAACCTACTATCTCCCTCCCCATTGCCCTGTAAAATGTAAGTCCGCCAGGGCAGGGTCCTCTCTCCCCTCTGTACCAGTCTGTCACTGTTAGTTTATTCATTGTATTTTTAACTTGTTTGTATGTATCCCTTTGGAATGGGTGTCAACACTTTCGGCCATGACGGTACTGTATATGTATTTGATCTTCGTAGACAAGAACTCAAAATACATTATCTTTAAAGTATCCTTCATAAACACTGAGATAATACTTCTTGGCAATTTATGATCAATTTCCATGTCTGCAGATGGGTTAGGGGTGTGCGTCTTGAGATCCAAATGATCACTCAAAAAATAGCTGAAAAGTGAACAGCTCTGGAGACCTGAGTGCACCGCTCCTGCTTGAGTGTGATCAGAGTATGGCTATAAGGGCAGAGAAACTCTATGCGAGATGCATGCGACATACTCGCACGAGTCTCACATGACTCACCCGGAATGGCCCCTGCCTGTCTGAATGGGAGCGTGTCAGCTGCTTGTTTTTCTATGCAGCTCCGTGCTTCCATCCAGAGAGGCTGGGCCTTTCCAGGTCGCATCTCCCATATTGTGTCTCTGCCCTAACAGAAAGTCACAGCTCTGTGTGCACGCTCAGCTATGCCTGCCTGTCTTCTTATCTATGCACTTTTCAGCTGTCTTTTCAGTGATCGGTGCGGAGTCACAGGACTCGGACTCAATAGATCGTCAGACATGGAAATTACCTGCAAGATATTACGAGTGAACATGCAGGTACTATCCAAGGTCTACTGTAGTTGTCTGGTTTTACCAGTTAGGAGTGTGATCTGGAGTCACAGGTCCTGTTATACTTGTAAGGCTGACATGTAATATTTGGATCCAGAAGCGGATTGCCTGTATTCTGAACTTTATGTGACCTTGTATAAACCAGAATGACTTCTTATGCCAGTTTACTCTGCAGGATTAGTATTAGTGATTTTATGCCCTCTGTACAAAGTGCATTTTATCACGTTTTTTTATGCGTTTTTTTAGTGCAGTTTTGACACAAAACTGCAAGCAGCGCCTTATGCCGCCAAAATCAATGAGAATTCTGAAGTTTTGTGCACATATTTGTGCACTTTTTTTGCTATAGCAGATTTGGTGCAGAATAAATCTGTAGCATGTCAGTTCTTGCTGAATTTTTGCAGGGTTTTTCCACCCCAAATGCATGAAAAACGCATGCAAAAAATGCATCAAAAACCCCATATCTGCAAAAGATGCAGATTTGTTGGATAAATGTCTGCAACCAAATACTCAACGTGTGCACATAGCCTTACTGTGTAAGAAGATGGACATATTGTCTATGTTCCCCCTTAAAGGGGAACTTCGAGGAGATAATTTTTTCTTTGTACTGTCCCTGCCCTCCTACATGATGAAGCAAAGCTGGGCACTACAGTTCTAGGATCTACAGATTGCTCATAAATCAATAAAATCATATCTGTTCCTCAGCTCTCACCCCTCCCTTCGGGGACAGAGAAATTCAGTCATGCTGGTGCTGAGAGCAGGGCAGCGTGGACTCTGCAGGCTCCAGGATCATCTTACATTCCTGCCCTCTCATACTTCTGTATGGGCAGGGGGTGTGGCCACTGGAACCATGTTCACACTACAATCCTGCCCCTGATATTCCTCCTATGTAATGAAAGAACAGGGGTGTTCTCCCTTCAAATAGCAATCATGTCTCCAAGAAAATATAGATACATGCTGTAATCTTCTGCTTTACAACTTATGATAGTGCATAATGTGTAGCGTCATGTATCAGGCTAGGAGCAGAAGCAGAGCACTGCTTTGATTGATTCAGCACTACCATGGTCTACCATTCTCGATATCATCTTGGTAGCTTCCTGTCCCCTGAATCTTTAGCACTATGCATGACTGAATTTCTCTGTCCTCGAAGGGATGGGTGAGAGCTGAGGAGCAGATATGATTTTATTGAATTATAGGTGATCTATAGATCCGAGAACTGTACTGCCCAGCTCAGCTTTATCATGTAGGAAGGCAAGAACAGCACAAATATTTTTATCTCCCCAGAGTTCCCATTTAAAGACACGAATATTATTGTTATGATAAGTAATATATAATGTGATAAGTGTTAATGAGGTGCAATGTGAATAGTGACATGTGTTCTTAGCGATAGACTGTGTTGTGCCAGGCAGTAGGGTAAGTGAGGGTTAATGTTTGGGACTAACCCAGAGTGGGAGGGGTTAGGATGGAAGGGACAGTGACAGTTTACTGTCAGGAGGTTTGATAGGACCTAGCGTGCTATAGTGACGGACCTATGGTCTGTCCAGAGAACAGAGCCATATAATTTGAGTGACCCTAGAGGGAGAGGAGACCAAGGCTCTGGATAGCAAGATGCTAGAAAGAAAGAGATACAGAGTGATCTACTGGAGATGGGGCAGAGGATTGACTGAAGGACAGACTGAAGGACAGGAGAGGATGCATAGCCGTGCTGCCCCAAGTTTGTAACTCTTAAGGTGACAGGTCAGGACCGAGCAAAAATGTGAGAAGAAGTGAGTGCCCTTGGCAGGAGTTCCTTGTCCTCGGATAACTAGAGGTTAGGTCTGGGCACACTGTCAAATCAGTCCTCTAGCAGGTAGTTAGGACGCAGAACTGCACGTGGAAAAGTTGATTTCATGGACTGCACTGTGGTGTTCAGCTGGGTAGTGGTAAAGCAAGTGAGATTGATGGCGGCAGGAACAAATGAGGTTAAAGAAGTGAATAGACTGTGTGCAGATATGCTCTGTGTTCATAAAGAAACTTACGAGAAGTTTTGTAGCTAATATCTAAGGCCAGGGACACACTATATGAGATGCATGCGAGATTCTCGCATGAGTCTCAAATGACTCACCTGGAATGGCCGCCGTCTCTCTGGAGAGGAGCAAGTCAGCTGCTTGTGTTTCTATGCAGCTGATGTGCTCCTGTCTGGAAACGCAACGGCCATTCCAGGTGAATCATGCGAGACTCATACGAGAATCTGGTGAGTCGGTCGACAGGATAGGGGGTACTCGGATACCGGGATAGGCGGTTGCTTCGATGGGGGAATCACGGCTAGTTGGTTCACAACTCCGTGATCTGGACCCTCGGTGATAGGGGATGGGGGTGATGGTGATGATGGAGGGGGAAGGAATGGTATCGTGACGCCACCTGTGGTACCTGGTAAAAGGGTTACCAGCGCTGCGGCCGGCCGCTGAGGTGATGGAGGTGCAGCTCATAGTACAGCTTTCCACAGGTGGAGCTTTACCTCAGGGCAGCGGGGATGGAGGAGAGGAGTTGTAGTTCTTACCCCTCTGATGATGCTGAGGCCCTCTGGGCGCCGGAGGAAAGGATCACAGACACCGATTCAACTCAAACGTCACTTTACTGGTACCGGGGAGATGATACAGTACACAGCCACAGTCTGATTGAACGGGGACGTAGCCACAGAGTGAAAGGTGATCCTGTAGAGTCTGTTGATGGTCCCTTTTAATGGCTTTTAGGGTCTGTGTTCCTCTTTACCCTCTTTAACCACTCTGCAGAGCTCCTACGCCAGCCCACTGGTCTCTTAGGCTACGTTCACACATAGCGTATTTTGTTGCGCCTTTTTGCGCGCGCCTTTTGCTGTGGTTTTTGGACGCGCAAAAAGGCACAACAAAATACGTGGGTGCATTCACACACCACGTTTTTATGTGCTGCAGGGGGAGGAAGAATCCTGCTTCTTCCTCCCCTCTTTCATATCTGTGCACGCCCCTAAAGATTTCACAGTGTATTATTATACACTGTGAAATCTAAATTCAATAAAGCCAGAGGTTTTTAAAATAATAAACATGGATCCTTACCCTCCGGCGGGTGGATGGCGGGTGTCCGGGAGCCAGGACCAGTGAGCAGCTGCAGATTCTGAGTGGAAAAAGACCTGTGGTGATGTCAGAGGGCGTTCCGGGCGCTGATTAGCCGCTCGCGGTCATGTGATACATATCACATGACCAGAACACCCTCTGACATCACCACAGGTCCTAGCAGGACCATTCAAGTGGCGGCTCCTGGCTCCCGGACACCGGAACGCCCGTCGGAGAGGTAAGTATTTAATTCTTTATTATTTTTAATACATTTGTCTTTATTTAACTTTGATTTTGCAGTGTATATTAATACACTGCAAAATCAAATGGGCGGTCACAGGTGTCACACAGGGGAGGAGGAAGCAGGATTCTTCCTCCCCTCTGTGACGTCAGATGCAGCAGCGCCCGCCCTTATAGGAAATAGCACCGGCGCTGCTGCGTAAAGAATTGACAGGGTTATTCTTTTTATGCAGGCGCTTTTTCTTATAAAATCGCGGGCGTATTTTTACGCACTGTCTGCACGGCAAAGTGAATTTCCCATTCACTTTGCCAGCAGACAAAAAGAGTATTTTGAAAAGCGCGCGCAAAAAAGTGCACAAAAAAACGCAATGTGTGAACGCAGCCTTACAGTTAAGTACATTTGGTTCCTTACCGGTACGGAGGGGAACAGCAACAAGCTAATCCTCCTGCCACCGGAATTCGGTCCTTTTCCTTAAAGTGTCCTACACCCAATATAGGACTGAGGTTTAGGTACAGTCTGTGGTTCTATGGCTCCCTTCTGTCGGTCCCACAGCTTGTCAGTTTGCAACCAGGGATAGACCACTGATTGCCTCGGCTCCGGTATGAGTATGAGACTCAAACTCCTTCACCATAGGCAGTAGCTCTACTAATGAGCCAGAGCCCAGACTACAGGAGATAGGAGGATTTGGTAACTTTGACCTGTAGTGCATGCAGGAAACCCAGTAACAGATTATAATGGTCCATAGAGATATATCTGTATATAGCAGGGTATTTCTATGTCCCTGTATTCTACAGGTGAAAAAATAATCAGATTGTTTTGTTCCTATGAAATTATTAAACCATTTGCAAAATGTTTCTAATTGCAAAAATTGAATTTTTTTTTATAACTATTCCTGAGACTTATAGTTGCAGGAAGGAGCTAAAGATTTGAGCCACGGGCTCTAGTGGGGGCATGTTGAGAATTTTGTACACTTGAAGCTGCAGTGCAGCCTCTGACCCCTCAAACAGATTATACTGGTACATAGAGATACATTGTATACAGCAGTATATTTCTATGTCCCTGTATTCTAGAGGGAGAATAAAGCAGATTTTTTTTCCAATTAAATTACAAAAAAAAACAATTAATGTAATGACATTGCAGTAAAGCTTTTTTTTTTTTTTTTTAAACAAACAAACAAAAAAAAACAATAAACATCACAAATCAGCAAATACCATGGATAGATTTGTCTCCCTGTAATTGTATTGACTCACACAACACAGGAATCAGATTTTCTATGGTGATCAGTAAATGGCGGAAAACCTGGCATGATTGATTATTTTTCTCTATTAACCTCATTATAAAAATGTGACAGTAAGGCTGTGTTCAGATGAAGGATAAATGGTGCGTTTTTTACAGCTTTTTTTCTGCAAGTGACTGCATCGCACAGTGTAATAACAATCTTCTCGGATTGTTGTGTTTGCTGCATTTCTGTTATACGTTTCCCCCTTGTTTGATGTTTTTGCTGCAGATGTGAATCTCTGTTTTCAATGCTTTTTTAATACTACAGAAAATCTTCGATTCTGCGCTTGAAAATGTTTTTTTTTTTACCTGTGTTTTTTTAGGCTCCATATTGAAGTTTAACAAAAAAGCACCAAAACCACACAGTTCAGCAGCGTCTTTAGACGCTCCCCGGGGTGAGATTTCATGAGATCCTATTCTCGTTGCTTGGACATTTAGGCCGTGTTCACATGTAGCAGAAATGCTGCGATTTTTCTGCAGCTTTTTTTGCACAAAACGTCTGCTGTTTAACTGTCCAAGCAAAGTGGATGTGATTTAATAAAATCTTCACCCAGTGGGAGTCTAAAGACGCGACTGGACTGTGCCGTATTGGTGCTGTTTTTTCTCTTGAGGCTTCTAGATCTTGGCACAATAATAATTTGCACACTTGGATGTGTTAAATAAAAAAATGTTCCTGTGCTGATATCTTATATATGTGTCCCTGCTATGTACTGTGTAATGGATGTGTCTGACTGTACAGATACATGGTCTGATCATACCACATCTCCTGTGCTGAGAAAATATTATATATGTGTCCCTGCTGATGTGGTATGATCAGACCATGTCCCTGTACGGTCAGACACATCCATTACACAGTACATGGCAGGGACACATATATAAGATTATCTCAGCACAGGAAAAAAAAAATTTAAAGCGAACCTGTCACCCCCCCCGGGCATCAAAAGCTATAATAGCCACCTTCTGCAGCACTAAGGCTGCATTCTAAGAAGGTGGCTATAGGCTTTTGATGCCCTTTATAGTATGAAATATTAAGTTAGGTAAATGCTCACTCTTCTGAAGACCGAAGACCGGGAGGCGGGGTTTCACGCTCCTCCGGCCCGCCCCCTCTTGTCAATCATTGTGCGCGCCTGCTGCTGCCTCCCCTCAGTGTGGAAAATGAACGCGCGTCTCCATTCTCCTGTATGGAGCCGCGCATGCGCTGTGCGCCCGGTGTCCAGGAAGTCGACACCGGGCGCACAGCGCATGCGCGGCTCCGTGCATGAGAACGGAGACGCGCGTTCATTTTCCACACTGAGGGGAGGCAGCAGCAGGCGCGCACAATGATTGACAAGAGGGGGGGGCCGGAGGAGCGTGAAACCCCGCCTCCCGGTCTTCGGTCTTCAGAAGAGTGAGCATTTACCTAACTTAATATTTCATACTATAAAGGGCATCAAAAGCCTATAGCCACCTTCTCAGAATGCAGCCTTAGTGCTGCAGAAGGTGGCTATTATAGCTTTTGATGCCCGGGGGGGGGTGACAGGTTCGCTTTAATTACATCAAATTCTGGAAATTATCATTATAACAAAATCTATTGATTAAAATGAACTTTTAAATTGACTTTATTCGTGGGAAAACCCCTTTAAGTGCAGAATTAAAGCATTTCTGTACTATAAAAAACATTTAAAATGCAGCTTCACATCTGCATCAAAAATGCATCAAATAAGGAAAAAGGGAAAAAATGCATTAATCAGAGGAAATTGTTATTGTGTACAGTCATGGCCAAAAGTTTTGAGAATGACACCAAAATGATATTTTCACATGATCTGCTGCCCTCTGGTTTTTATTTGTGTTTGTCTGATGTTTAAATCACATACAGAAATATAATTGCAATCATATTATGATACCAAAAGGTTATATTGACAGTTAGAATGAGTTAATGCAGCAAGTCAATATTTGCAGTGTTGACCCTTCTTCTTCAGGACCTCTGCAATTCTCCCTGGCTGCTCTCAATCAAATTCTGGACCAAATCCTGACTGATAGCCGTCCATTCTTGCATAATCAATGCTTGCATTTTGCCAGAATTTGTTGGTTTTTGTTTGCCCACCCGTCTCTTGATGATTGACCACAAGTTCTCAATGGGATTAAGATCTGGGGAGTTTCCAGGCCATGGACCCAAAATCTCTATGTTTTGTTCCCTGAGCCATTTAGAAATCACCTTTGCTTTATGGCAAGGTGCTCCATCATGCTGGAAAAGGCATTGTTGGGCGCCAAACTGCTCTTGGACAGTTGGGAGAAGTTGCTCTTGGAGGACATTCTGGTACCATTCTTTATTCATGGCTGTGTTTTTAGGCAAGACTGTGAGTGAGCCGATTCCCTTGGCTGAGAAGTAACCCCACACATGAATGGTTTCAGGATGCTTTACAGTTGGCATGAGACAAGACTGGTGGTAGCGCTCACCTCTTCTTCTCCGAATAAGCGGTTTTCCAGATGTCCCAAACAATCGAAAAGGGGATTCATCAGAGAAAATGACTTTACCCCAGTCCTCAGCAGTCCACTCCCTGTACCTTTTGCAGAATATCAGTCGGTCCCTGATGTTTTTTCTGGAGAGAAGTGGCTTCTTTGCTGCCCTCCTTGAAACCAGGTCTTGCTCAAAGAGTCTCCGCCTCACAGTGCGTGCAGAAGCACTCACACCAGCCTGCTGCCATTCCTGAGCAAGCTCGGCACTGATGGTGGTCCGATCCCACAGCTGAAACAATTTTAAGATACCGTCCTGGCGCTTGCTGGTCTTTCTTGGGCGCCCTGGAGCTTTTTTGACAACAATGGAAGCTCTCTCCTTTAAGTTCTTGATGATGTGATAGATTGTTGACTGAGGTGCAATCTTTCTAGCTGCGATACTCTTCCCTGTTAGGCCATTTTTGTGCAGTGCAATAATGGCTGCACGTGTTTCTTTAGAGATAACCATGGTTAACTGAAGAGAAACAATGATACCAAGCACCAGCCTCCTTTTATAAGTGTCCAGTGGTGTCATTCTTACTTAATTATTACTGATTGATCGCCAGCCCTGTCCTCATCAACACCCACATCTGTGTTAATGGAACAATCACTAAAACGATGTTAGCTGCTCCTTTTAAGGCAGGACTGCAATGATGTTGAAATGTGTTTTGGGGGTTAAAGTTCATTTTCTAGGCAAATATTGACTTTGCAAGTACCGTATTTTTCGCTTTTTAAGACGCACTTTTGTTCCCCCCAAACTGGGGGGGAGAACGGGGGTGCGTCTTAAAAAGAGAATGTTAAAAAAAAAAAAAAAAAAATTAAAATTAAAAATGACATATTACCGGGGCAGGGGCTGCGGGTGCCGAGCGGGGGTGCCGGGAGCAGGTTCCGGAGGGTGAGGGGCACGGGTGTTGGACCCTAGATGCAGGGGAGTACCGGAGGCAGCAAGCGCTGGGCGCCGCCATGTTTTTTGTGGGCGGCTGCATTCATTATGTGCAGCCGGCCGGTAGAGGTAGACACTGCATATTGGCCGCGGGTCTCCTCTATGGCGGCGGCCATTTTGTTGAAGTCTCTGTCGCCGGCTGCATATAAATACCTAACAATAAGTATTATATGCAAGAGCAGCAGAGATGAGCTGGTGCTATAGAGAGGTACAGTAAAGTTGAGCTTGTCATGTATACATATAATATGTACATATTATATTTGCTGCAGAGATGAGCTTGTCATGTACATAGTTAACCTTTTAGCTCTGCTAGCTGTAGTATATTCAGGAGCAGCAGAGATATATTTGTCACATCTGCAGTAACTGCAGATCTGTCTTTTCATACAGTCAATAATGCAGATAAAGCAGAGCTAATCTGGTTATAAGGTTCTCCTATGCATAAGAAACAGATGACTGTTATACAGTATGTGGCTATTCCATGTAAAGCAAGAGAAGAAACTGGGCATATGTGGTCAATAATTAAGCAGAGCCGTGTGACTCTGGACCATATGTAAAAGAGGCTGATGCAAGACCCTGCCATAAACAGAGATGAGTTTGTCATACAGTATATGATTCACTTGCAGATTTAATAAAGCCAATATGGTCAATATTGACGGGGAATGTACCGTATATGCCAGGATAGGGGTATATATGCAGGATGGGGGGCCATATTTACAGGATGGGGACATGTATGCCATAATGAGGGTATATATACCAGGATGGGTGGGCATATGTACCAGGATGGGGACATATATACCAGGATGAGTGATATATATATATACCAGTATGGGGACATATATACCAGGATGGGTGGGCATATGTACCAGGATGGGGACATATATACCAGAATGGGGGGACATATATACTGGAATACCCTGGATGGGGGTTTTTAATATACCAGTATGAGGAGCATATATACTGATTATAAGACAGACACTGGCATTATAGGACGGACCCCATTTAACATTAAAAATTATTTTTTTCTCTTTTTCTTCACCAAATTTGGGGGTGCGTCTTATAATCAGGTGCGTCTTATAAAGCGAAAAATACGGTAATTGCTGTTAAGCTGATCACTCTTTATGACATTCTGGAGTATATGCAAATTATATGCCATTAGAAAAACTGAAGCAGTAGACTTTGTAAAAATTAATATTTGTATAATTCTCAAAACTTTTGGCCATGACTGTAGTTTGCAAAAAAACAAAAAACACAGGATTTATGCATATGACCATATACACAAAAAAACAGTGTGTCATATAGAGAAGCTTATATATAAAAAAAAAAAAAATCTGATTGCTATGACTAGGAATAAATGAGCAAAAAAGAAATCCATAGGTCCTAACTAGAGATAAGCAGGACGCATAGATGATGTGCCACCAGTCCTGTAGTATCAAAATCCATGATGGGGATGCTGGAAGGTTTGTGGTCCTCCCGTCCAGCCGCCGGTTACCACTGACCTGGACCGGAGTCCCGTGAATCAATCCTCTCATCTCTAGTCCCAGCTGTCCTGGATACAGCGGGACAGGACTGAATTGGGTCTATACCCTGCAGTCTCGGGCATCTGCTGAATGTCTCTGCCACCGCCCCTCTGACATCTCCTGCCAGGGTAGAAAGAAATGGCTAATGTGAGTGGCTTCAGATGTGGCTAGTGGCATGGTGAAAATTTGCCAAGAACGCTATGTACGCCACATAATTTATCTCTGTTCCTGTTCTTCCAAACTTGTGAGGTATGTCTAATGTGTATGGGGGCCACCTGTACTCCATGGACAGATAATATCAGGGGGTTAAGGATCAGGCAGCTTGATTACAAACATTCGATCTTTTTTTTAGCCTCCTCCAGAGATGTCAACCATTGTAATTGGAACTTGAAAAACCTGGTAAGACTGGTCATTCATAAGAACACTCGTTCCTACCGTGTAATTACACCAACAATCACCCAACAGAAGAGCAAAACTTTGCTTCAGTGGATGATTGGTTTATGTCGGCATAAATGTCATCATTGTTTGCAGCACATCATCCTGTGTAATTAGGGAATGTCATGTGATGAACATGGCACAGGATTGGAACAGTTTTTAGGGTGTCATGGTGGCTCAGCGGTTAGCATTGCAGCCTTGCAGTGCTGGGGTCCTGAGTTCAATCCCACCAAAGACAACATCTGCCAGGAGTTTGTATGTTCTTCATGTGTTTTTGTGAGTTTCCTTCCACACTCCAAAGACATATGGGATGATTAGATTGTGAGCACCAACGGGGACAGAATTGCTGATGTATGTAAAGTGCTGTGGAATTGATAGTGATATATCGATGAATAAATATTATTATTATCAATATATGAAAACAGGCCAGTAAACGAGCCCCTCCTGACCTGTATATAGTTTATCTGTTAATGGGCAAAGAGCGATCCCTCTAATTGGTCTATAGCCAAAAGCCTCAAACAGCTATTAGCTTCTCGATGCCTCAAAATACATGCACTCTTGTTTTAGGCAGGTGTGGATGTATTCTGGTTGGGGAGAGAGGAATAAGCCACAGACACCTCTAGCAGAAGTTTATCCACAAGGATTAGGCAAATTTGGTCGACATTCCTCTAAGTGCACGGCCGTCTTTAATATGCATTAGCTTGTTCTTTGGAACATATTATTATACATATTGTATGACAGTTTTTAGGACCAGAGTCATAGAATAATAGGGTATTGACGTCTTAGCTATTTTTGAATTTCATTGAACCTGTGGGAACTTTCCATTGGATTCACTTGCAGATTAAGTAGAAGAGGTCCAAGAAAGTTGGCGCGCAGTTACTTGTGTTTGAGGACAAAAACAGCCTGGAGCTCAGAGTCCCAGAACAATGGCACACTTACAGTTAGGGTACCAAAACGATGGCAAGCATGAGTTTTGGAAACAAGCAGCTTGTAAAGTTTCAGAAGAAAAAAACAGTAAGACTTAAGGTGCTCAGACAACTTAGACAGCAGTCAGCCAAATGCTCGTTCATCCGAAAGCTACTGCTCCTCATACACATACAGGCTTGGCCAAGCATGAGACATAAGGGAAAGTGGAGTAAAGGTGACCAAGCATAAGACAACTGTCGGCTGAACATTCATTTGAAAGAAAGCTAATTCTCCCTTCTCCAAAGTTCACATGAACACTTGCTTTGGTTGGATGTTCATGTGTCTTCAATAGAGACAGAAGAGAAAGGTGTCGGACTCTCTGATAAAAACAAAAAATCAGCCATGGAAATTCCAAAAGCTTGGGCCTTCTCTCTCCAACATCATCTGTCAAGAGGACGCCAATCCCATTAGATGGTCAGTTGGTCTTGGTAAAATCATTTTGCTCTGCCGATTTTGAGCTAGTGAACATGGTGGCCTTCAAGGGATTGTCCATGTTTTGAAGACAAGTCTGCAGTCACTTAGAGTGACTGCAGACTTTTGAATACTACCGTAGCAGCTTCTGCACCACCCACTTTGAGGAGTCTCTAGAGCCGGTGTAGTGGTGCAAGGAAGACACTGCGGGCAGAGCTCAAATACCGTAGATGAGGAGGCAGAATCAAAATATCGGCTTTATTGAAGGACAGAAGTTAGCATATGTGGTACCCCTGCGGACTTGCGGCCACAGAAGATGATGCAGCTGGGACAGGTAAGCTAGTCACCCCACACCAACACCCTACACATCCCCCCATTCCTAGACCTAGTACTCTATGTCAGACAAGATAGAGGTGGGAGCTAGGTGGAGGGTGGGGAGAAGAGAGGAAAACGTGGGAGAGGGGTGGAGGAACTAGACTAAAACCCTAGGAACACTAAGTTGGGGGGACTTAGTCAGGAAGACACAGAGAGCACTGGTTCAAGTTCCTAGCGTGAGTGAGAAGGTGAGGAACAGAACCCCCAAGCCAAAACCCCCTGAGAGCCAAAGTGTAACACCATAAAGGAAGAACGTGGACCCAGCAGCCTGTGCCACCGTAAGGCCAATCCGGGTCCCTGGCTAAGTACCGAGGGAGAGAAGAAGGGGTCCACGGTGGGTCTAGATGAGTCAGAACATCGCGAGGACCAGGTCGACACCAGGGTACCGGCCCTGTAGATGTGGTTGGCAGCTGTATGCCCCGGCCATGAATTAACCAGTGAGGTGTCCGGAAAACAACCCCCAGAACACGAAGGAAAGGCCGTCATATAGGACTAGGATTCCCGGTCAGGAATGTCCACAGAAAGTCTGCAACAGCTGGCCCATAGTAGATGCGCAGGAAGAGACTGCGAGGCCCAAAAGGACTAGAGAGGGGATGCCCCTAGTGAACTGTCCAGGCTGCAGAACCATTATCCGGAGCCAGTTGTGTACTGTGTGTAACTGGAACTGTACCAATGTGAGTAAAAGTACCCGGACAGACTCCGAACTGTGTGTGAGAGACTCTCCTTTGCGCGATGGTGACAGGCTCCCATCTGCAGAGCAGCACACTGCCTACTGCGTGCCGGCAGGGCAGACTGCCGAGGGTAAGCGCGGAGGCCAGACGACTTATCCCCTACTCCTGCTCTGAGGAACACCAAGCCCTGTCCATGGAGGGCTCACCATCCCGTCTGCTACCTTCATCATCATTCCCCAGAGACCTACACGGCAGCGGTGTCTTTACTAGCCACAAACCGTGGGTGGAATCACGACTTTAATTTTAATTTTTGTTTTTCCCTTTTCCCCTTTTTATTGCCGCACCTGGGACCACGGGACCGGGTGACGTCACCGTGAGGACCCCAGCAGCCCTAGAAGATGACAGGGCCTGGCCTCGAGTACCCCTGTCCCCGAGGTGCGACACATACATGTGCCAACTAGAAGTGCTTTATCTCACTCAATTAACATGTATTGATCTAAGCTGTGCACACCTACTCAGAATGTGGTCAGAAAACGTCTCCAGAAACTTTACTCCAGGGGAAAACTGGTGTGAGATGCAACAGAAAAATAACATATCTGCTAAAAGGCGCATTTCATGAATCTGTCTAAAACATCTGGATGAGCAAAGCTGTGGAGGAAAAATAGAACAAGTCTCAAGTAATAAAGATACTAAAGAAAGAAGAAAATTACTATATTTTTCGGATTATAAAACTCACTTTTAGTCCCCAAATTGAGGGGAATATGGAGGTGCGTTTTATAGTCCGAATCATGCTTACCTGATGGGAGTTTCGTCAGTGGTTGAGTGGAGGTACAGGAGGCAGGGTCGCCGGCGGATGTTGGCAGCGGGGCAATGTTTACAGGCGTGGAGCTGGGGGTGTTGCGGTGGGTTCCGGCAGGCAAATGGCTGCTTAGGCGATGCAGGAGCATATTGAGATCTTAGAGAGCCGAAAGCTCAATCTGTGCCTGCACAGTCTGTACCAGATGGACGTTAATAAAATGGCTTGGAGGCAGCGCATACGCAGATGGAGATTACGGCTGTCTGAGATTATTATCTGCGCCAGCGCTGCCTCCGCTATTTTCGGGACCTGGAAGTATAAATGGCGCCCGCCGCACACCACCATGACACCCCCAGTTCCAGGCCTGCAAGCATTGCCCCACTGCTGACATCCACCTGCGACCTTGCCTCCTGCCTGTAACACTGCCCCATTGGGCCACCGACCTCCACCACCGTGTGCCTGCTTCCTGTGACCACCGTGCTCCCCCGGGTAAGCGACACTGCATACATGTATGAGGCGCCTGAATTATAGAATGGATCCCCTATTTTAAATAAATTTCCTTTCCCTATTTTCTTCTTCTAAATTTGGTGCGTCTTATTATCTGGAGCGTCTAATAAAGCGAAAAACTAACTGTACTCCATAAAACAGGTGGATTCATGCAACACAACAGCAAATTGGTTGAAATGGGGGCCCCAAGGCACCTAAGATTGTCAGATACAGCAGGGGCAATATTGCTATATTTGCCCCTTGCTCTATAAATGTAATGATATGTTACCTGCAGTCCCAGGTAAAACAAAAAGACACAGTGATGTGAGTTGTGCAAACTGCATCTATTTGTGCCTTGGTTTGTGGTCTGTAACTATGGTTTCTATTAAAACTGATTAGCAAAATGAGACTCAGTGAAGATAAAGTACTGATAGGTGGCCGCATCGGTAAAGGTTGTAACCAAAACAAACCACCTTGCCCTTAGGGGAAGCCTCCGGCCATTCCCAGTGCTGACAGCGTAAACTTGTATGGGTTACTAATACTTCACAGACACAAAACTCTGGAGCCAGCAGAGATTTAAGACAACTGACAACAAGTCCCCTTCCCTCTGGGCTGATAAGACATTGGGTTTACTACAGACGAGTGTCTGTTAAGGTGGTTGTTAAATGTTAAAACATGTAAAGATTTACAATTAGACCTGTAGGAATGCAGAAATTAGGTGACAGGGAAGCAGAGCGCCGGCCGTACACGAGAAGAACGCGCTGGTTTCGTTACAATTTGCTGCCAATTATTTTGATGACTATAGAGATAGCTCAACAGTCATATTTGTATCAACAGAAAGATCAGACATGTCGGGTCTCAATCTGCCCACTCTGACTAAAAAATAAGCAAATACGGTTGCAATCCAAATTATTCGCCCTCTTGGCAAATTAGATTTATTACCACATTTTACAATCCTCCGGCTGTTTGACAATACATTAATCAAGAACAAATGTTTACATACCAACAAATCTAATGTAACAATTGATTTCTCCAAATTTAACACATACAATATCACTTTTACTGACTACTAAGTCTTAGAATTGTTCACTATTTCATGACAAGCATCTTTAGTAGTTAGTAGAGCCCCACTGGCTGTTATGACCTGCCATAACCATGATGCAAAGCAAGACCTCAGCTTCTGGCAACATCCCTGAGATACCACAGTACATTCCTCATGGGCAATGGCCAATGGTATATCGCCTGTAAAGGGGGTCTAGGATGATGTCACCCCGCCCAGGGGGGTTCAATGGACTTCATGTTTGCACTTAAGAGTTGTATGATTGATTATGTGCATGTAGCCACCTAGTGGTTAAAGGTAAAGACTGCTCCCTGGTCCCCTTCAGCTATGTAGGTGTGGCACCCCAGGGTTCCGATTGCCACAGATACATCTGGGGCAGAGAAGGATCTCCGCATCAGGTAAACCCGCAAACAACACCTTCCACGCCAGACCTGAAGGTGGAGCTCTACCAGCTGAGTTCAGGCGAGGTCCTATATAAAATTCAGGCCTGGACTTTTAGACTTTTAGCGACCACCAGGGCCACGTGACCAGGCACAGATCCCCGTGACATTTCCCCGTGAATCAACTGAGTACCCCACGGCCCTGGGACGGGTCATAGGGGTATTAATAATAATTATTGTTACTCCTTATGGGTGGGGCCCAGTCTTTAAAAAAAGGTTTACGTGTAGAATGAGCAGGATAGTCTCCTAGTAGAAGAGAAAAGTCATACTGGAAGATTATTCCCCCCGCTCTGAATTATTTTGATCCTCTGGGTCACACTGAGACTTGAGTGTACATTGACAGATCCCTCTTGTATGGGTGTTGAGGACTTCGGCAAAAACTGGGTTGAACGGGCTCATACGCTGCTGCGATAAAGGAACATCTGTGAGGTGGCCTTAATCATTCTACACAAGAAGGTCCCTACAGGAAGAGTTGGGCAGAAGCCAGTAAAGGCTAGATAGATTTGCAGTTAGACACCATGATGCTGAACAGAGTGGGTGAGATCCTAGAGGTACTGGGACGATGGGAACAGTCTGTATCAGAACTGTTTTTGAGCATAATTAACTCTTTGTCTGCCTTGACCCTTGCACTAGGGAGCTGGCCAGGACTTGTGCGGCAAACCAGAGTTACTCTGCCTCACCCGCCACGACGACTCACCTTGGCTGACCCCTTAACATGCCCACTATGGGGCCTGTAAGTTGGAGTGCCTGATGCCAGTGTCAAGCCTCAGGCCCGGGGGGTACTCGGCAGTGGCTGACTGGCGACGCAAACCCTAGGTGGCAATGTTTTTCATCCAGCCCTTGGGTGAGGACGGGGAAGGGGGGGGGTGCGGTTGGAAATCACCGGCAGCCCGTCTCGGACCCGCCAGCCCTTAGCTGAGGTCCGGGGGGGGGATGTCGGCCCGTCTCTGTGGGTGGGTGGCCCTGGGTGGGTGGGAGCTAGGCCACCTGGGCCAGTCCGCCCCTGGTACTTGGGTATCAGGCTCGGCGGGGTTCACGGGGAAGTCACTGGTGGTGGTGCCTGAGCCCATGGCCTGGGTGACACTTCAAAGATGCGGGAATTGTTCGTACACCACCTGTAGTACCTGGTGAGGGATCACCAGCGCCGACACAGTCCTCCGGAGGGTGATGGTATTGCGGCAAGAATGGCAAAGCTCCCTACAGGTGGAGCTGATTCTCCGGGGCAAAAAGGTTGATGATGTCAGCATAAAGACATGGAGGCACAGTCACTCTCTCCCGGGTACTTTATGACTCACCGTGGCCGGGACTCCGAGGAACAGGCGTTTCTTCTTCCTCCTTGTCACGGGAGCCGCGCCTGCCGGTAGTGGGGCCCGGTGGTCCAGATGCAATAAAGACGTCGTTGGTTGAACAGATTAAGGGGTTAATTGTTTCGTGACGCCACCTATGAGTGTTCCGGTGATGTCCACCAGCGCTGCTTGGGCCTCCGGGGGATGGAATGCAGCAAGATGGAACGCTCCCCACA
This sequence comes from Allobates femoralis, assembly GCA_033576535.1. Taxonomy (NCBI): domain Eukaryota; kingdom Metazoa; phylum Chordata; class Amphibia; order Anura; family Aromobatidae; genus Allobates; species Allobates femoralis. The sequence continues at coordinate 51,714,716 of JARQOC010000001.1, read as the reverse complement.
GTCTGAGAGGTGATCCCCGGAGCCAGGAGCTGCACAAGATGTTCTGAGGCAGCTGCAGTTACCTTAGTGTGCGGAGAGAGACAGTTCATAAGAAGGCACGGACACTGTTAGTCTCTGTAACGGGTACTTTACTGTAACCAGCAGGTGATACATGGCATACAGTTCTCTGGTAACGGACCGGGTGGACTTAGCAATGACCAGTGTTTCTCAGAGCTCCGCAGTGTTCCTCCATTCTAACTAAGTTGTGTTGCCGAGGTCGCCATGGAATGCCAGATCGGGTACAAGGAGGCTGCTTCAATTGCCCTACCGGGGAATTCTGGCCGGATTTGTGGGGAGCCTTGGGTCCTTTTAGTGGGTACTCGACTCTGTGTGTGCGGCGGTGGTGGGGTGCTCCTGAAAAGCGGTCCCTCCACTCCTGGTTTGCATGGCAGTGATAAACGACTCCCAGCTTCGGAACCAGTAATCCGGTTGTAGATGGGCACGGGGATGTTTTGACCCGTATGCGTTCGCCCAGAGTCCGGATGTTGAGGCACCGGGGTAATGGCGCCCAACCGGGTTGGTGGCCAGGGGGCTGCACGAGACTGTGCAGGCCCCCTCTCCTAGGTTGCAGAGCTTGTTGTTTTTCCTTCTCCACTCTACCACTACACTCCTGCCCACCAGGACCTTATTGGCCCTATGTGCTGATGTGCATGTAGGGTATGGAGCTCTGAGTTTTAACCTGTGTCATTGCTTAGTCAGAGAGAATTGCTGCTGCTGTCTTGGCTGCAATACCCTCCTGTGACGCACTCGTTGCGGGGCGCCACATTTACTGTAAACAGTCAGCAGCAGAATACAATGTCAACAGCAAGATGTTAAACAAACAGGTAGCCCTACAGGTGGCTGCAAGTGGATGCCAGGCGGTATGGAGGTACCCGTGGTATGCCTTAGTTGACAACCCGTGTCCTTTCTTCCCCGCCTGGGATTAGTCCGTACCCAATTATTCCTTGAAGGAAATTTTGGGGCTCCCCTCCCTCGCAGTGAAGAAGCAGGTGGACCGCTCCGTGTAGCAGAGTGCTGCAGCCGGTAAACAGACCGCAGGAGCCGGTTGACGACCTTAGAGATGGACTCTGGCCGTGTCCTCGGTTCCGGCGTTTCTGTGGTGGACTGGGGAATCTCCCTGGAATATGGTCGCTCCACATTGGGGTTCCCCCTTTCTCTCTTGGGCCCAGACTCATGCATCAGGCACCCTCTCTCAGAATCCCCTCAAGATCCCCTTTCATCTTTCCTCAGGATCAGCCTGGAGCTGTCCTGTTAGACCTCCGTCTCGCTCCACACTCCTCCTTGACTCCAACTCGACTCTCTAACTCTGCTTAGAGGTGTCCATTCCCTCCCTGGGTAACCTCCCACCATACTCTAGTGTGGGAGTGCAGGAATTGGGTCCCACTCACCAACCCAGCATCCACTTGCAGTTGGGGAAAAATTACACTGCTTTTATGAGTGTAATACCCTGGTGTGACGCCTGATCATCGGGGGCGCCACATACCCCATTCATGAAACATACTTGTCCTTGAGTATAGGTACCTGTTAAACTGGGGAGTGAAGAAAAAATATTTTATATAACAATATTAACGGGTATACTATATACATTCAAGCATGCTTCAGTTTCTTCCTATTTCTAGGAGGCACATTTCCTTATAACATTACACACACATTTGCAGTAATTGTTATAGACCCCACGGTCCTCGGGTCACCCACTGTCCAAGATATTACTCTCCGGTTTTACTATTCTGCACATAATAAACTTTGAAGTCCACATCGGCCCAACAGGGATCAGTAATAACTGTGGGGTCCGCTATATGTCACACATCACAAACACAGGGGGGCAAAGTTCCAAATAAAAGTCTATGGATCTCCCATCATAGTTCAAGACATATAGGGACACTGTTCATTATTCAAAGTGTAAAAGGGAAAATAGAAAGGAAGACTGAAAAAGGGGACTATGTACAGTCAGAGTCTAGTCTCTGCAAAAGGCTTAAGCTTGGCGGGATACACGTATAGCAAACCAGTCTTAAAGTCCTGGATGCCTTTCATATGAAACCTGCTCACCTCGGAACAAGTCACGATCCGGGTGTCCACACCGCAGGTGCGACTCAACATCTCTTCTTGCAAAGAAAATGTCTTCCTGTAATCCAGGCTCTCTGATGAAACCCCATCCCTCTTCTTGGTAGGAGGAAGCAACAGTTCCTTGGCGGTGTAACTCCAATGGAACCGGGGGCTGTGCTCTTGCTTCATCACAAAGTCGCCGGGTATCCTGTTCTTTCTGGAACCACTCCTCTCTTCTTCTTTGTTGTGTCTGCTGGTCTCGCTGGTTCAGGGGGTCTGGTACTCTGGTGGTGGTGAGTTGAGGGTTGGGACTCGCGGCATCGCTCTGGTATCTGCCGTTGCCACAGTGATGGAGATGCCCCGCCGCTGCTGCTGCCATGCAGACCACCATGCAGCCTTCGGCGTGCTCCCTCCTGAGACTCCTTCAACATTCTCTGGCTCCTCGGAGTCTGTCTCGTATCCCACTTCTTCAGCTTCCACGACCACTTCTGATTCTGCTGGGGACGGCCGTGCTGGCTCTATCCGGAGATAGCTGCGGGTATGGGACAGTGGTTCTACAGGGATTCCCGGTCTGGGTCCCTGCGTCCCGGGTTTGGACGAGTGGCGGTACAGGTGGCAAGTGTGGGAGTGCAGAAATTGAGGACCACCCACCACACCAGCATCCACTTGTAGTTGGGGAAAAAATTGCACTGCTTTTATAAGTGTAATACCCCGGTGTGACGCCTGACCATCGAGGGCGCCACACCAGCATCAGTCATCTCCCTCCATCACACTTTGATAACTGCATAGGGCAATAGAGGACTTTATAGTGTGTAGAGGGCTTATTTGAGACCATTAAACTATGTGAAAGACTGTGTGTGTGAAGCGATGGCTGGGAGGACCACCGCGGTGCAGAATAAGGTACGATACACAAGATGGGAGTGCAAACCACAAGGGTGAATTTATTAACAGGCGGGGAAAGGAGTGAAGAAGGAAGGTTCAAGCAGGGGTAAACAGTGGCAAAAACGAGATTTAACAAACTGTTCGTTTTCTCTAGTTGGTCCGCTCAATAATACGGTTCTCCAACTATCACAAGTTGAGAGCACACAGGTAAATTCACAAAAGCAAAGTACAATACTACTCTACGTGTAACCTTTCTGGCCGTGCTACACAGGCCACACAGGTGGCCGTGTTCTATCTACTGAAGCCTATTCTAAACCCTGAAAGGTGCACAATATTTAACTCACAGTGATGCAGGGATTTGGATGCAGTCCCGGGGGCCTCCAACAACAGCAGTCCGATCCGAAAGTGCACACGGCTCCTGTCTCGAGTCGATGGGCTGCAAATCTTCTCCTTGCTTCAGATTCTCACTGGATCCCGGGCTTGTCTGTGTCCCACTTTCATTTCACACGAACACTGCAGTGCTTTCCAAACTACACAGAAAGTCTGTTCCTCTCTACACATAAACGGTCTGTTCCAAAAAAACACTCTCCGAAGGGGGGAAAACAGGACATACCATCATCCCACAGCTGGGGGGGTTTCTGTCTCTTAAAGTGGCAGCGTGTTTCTTACGGTCCCACACAGGCAGGGACTTCTTAAAGTGGCAACGCTTCTCTTACTGTCCATAGCAGTAGCCCCCCAATATGCCTCCCTACTTAATGATGGTCGTCCTCGGCCATCACAACATCAGGTCCACAGTGTAATGACGGGCCGTTCAATGTGAACACAGCACCTGTGGAGGAGACAATAATGGCAATACAGCAGACTGAGTACATTGTTCAACATATCGGATTGGTGGAACCCCTGCAGTAGACCTCTGAGACCTTCTAAGATCTTGACTATCAGGCCAGGCCTGGCTAGCTCCCGGAGGAACACCTGCTGCAGGAGCCACAGTGGAATCTTGGCTGGGCTCTTCTTCACGTGGCGGTAGGGGCTCATCCATGGGCTCCCCGCTTCTGGAAGGCTGAGGGTCCCCCACTGTGTTGGGGACTGTCCACCAGTCATCGTCGACTTCACACACAGGTGACGTGAGTTCAGGGAGCGGGGTAGAGAATGTAGGAGATATTGGCGTAGGAGAAGCTTCGGACCGACATGGCCGCAGCATATTTCTGTGTAGTACTCTAGGGCCGGACGCCCCATTCTCAACTTGCACCTTGTAGACTGGGCCATCAGCATATACCCGTCCAATTACTCTGTAGGGTTGTACTTCCCATCTCTCACTCAGTTTGCCCTTGGGGCGCTTCTCTCTGACTAGCACTCGATCTCCAGGTTGCAGCGGTATTTCCTGAATTGGTTTAGGGCTCGTATGTTCTTTCTTCTGTAGCTGTTGACCGGCCAACCGACGGATCGTTTGTAATCGTTGTCGATGTTCTTTCACCCACGAAGTGACAGTTCGTTCCATGAAATCCTCTGGCTGCTCCAAATTCAGCTCGATGATGTCTCGCCCAGCTCTTCCAAAGAGCAACAGATATGGGGTGTAACCCGTAGTGGAGTGAACTCGGTTATTGTAGGCCCAGACCAATTCTGCTAGGTAATCCGGCCAACATGCTTTTTTATCTTCCTCCAATGTCCGCAGCATCTGAAGTAGGGTTCGGTTGAAGCGTTCACATGCTCCATTGCCTTGGGGGTGGTAAGGTGTAGTCCGAGATCGCTCGATGCCATACATACGATAGAGTTCCTCCATCACCTTGCCTTGGAAACATGCCCCTTGATCGGAGTGGATTCGCTTTGGGCATCCATACACCCGGATAAAGTCTTGGCATACAGCCCGTGCCGCCGACTCTGCAGTCTGATCTCTAGTCGGGGTGACTACAGCGAACTTGGAGAAATGGTCAGTCATAACCAAACAGTATTGTAGCCCCCGAGCTGAGTGTCCCACGAGGAGATAATCAATCATCAAGATTTCTAGCGGTTCTTTGGTCTGTATGGTCTGAACGGGTGCCCTCTGTTCGGTGCTTTTAATGAGGTCGCATACTCGACATCGCCGGCAAACCTCTTCTACCACAGACTCCAATCGAGGGCAGTACACGTACCGCTGTAACCATTGGTAGGTCTTTGCAGGTCCGAAGTGAGCGCCAAACTCGTGTGCTTCCTTAGCTACCTCTTGAGCCATTTTTCCGGGGATGACCACCTGCCATCTTGTTTCTATTTCTTTTGGCTGTTGTCTCTTACGATATAACACTGATTCTCGAACTTCTAGTCTATCCCACTGGTGTAAGACGCTCTTCATCTCGGCGTCCAGGTTAGCCCTTTCTTGCTTGTCGGGCTTCTGCTTCTCAGCTACCCAGTGTTTCATCTGTTGTAGCCCTTCGTCTGCAGATTGAGCACGTCCCCATTCTTCATTGGTTCTTCCCAGGGACCGGGGCAGTGTGCAAGCCTCCCTACTTAATTGTGACGCAACCACTGGGGGCCCAAACTTGCTAAAGTCTGGCGTCTCTTCCTCCTCTAGTTGTTCATCGAGATCCCCCACTGGGATCTCCACCGTCACTCTTGACAGTCCATCCGCATTTGCGTTTTCGGTGGCGGGACGATAACAGATGGTGAAGTCGAACTTTGCAAGGCGAGCCACCCACCGTTGTTCCAAGGCTCCCAATTTAGTATTCTCAAGGTGGGCCAGAGGATTATTGTCTGTTCGGACCTGGATCTTGGTCCCTGTCAGGAAGGCAGCAAATTTCTCTGTCATGGCCCACACTAGGGCCAGGAGCTCTAGTCGAAAGGAGCTATAATTGTGGGGGTTTCTTTCGTTGTCCCGCAGGGACCTACTGGCGTAGCCGATGACTCTCTCATGTCCATTCTGTATCTGAGACAATACTGCACCGAGTCCATGAAGGCTACCATCCGTGTACAGCAGGAATGGTCGGTCGAAGTCCGCGTAGGCTAGGATCGGGGCTGAAGTTAGGGCATTCTTCATAGCCTGAAAAGCCTCATCTTGTCTCTGAGTCCAAAGGATGCCCTGGTTCTTTGACACTCCGGCGGTCCCCCTCAGCAGCTCATTCAAAGGACCCGCCACCTTTGCAAAGTCTTTGACGAACCGGCGGTAATACCCGGCGAGTCCAAGAAATGCCTTGAGTTCTCTCACCGTTTGAGGGACTGGCCACTTCTGGATGGCCGCCACCTTTTCTGCAGAGGGCAGGACTCCATCTTGCGAAACTGTGTGGCCCAGATACTCGATCTCTTTCTTGAAGAGGTGGCACTTTTTTGGTTTCACCTTCAGGTTATGAGCCTGTAGTCATCCGAGTACCTGTCCAAGCCGGTCAAGGTGTTCTTTGAACGAGGCCGAAAACACGATGATATCATCCAGATAGATCAGAGTAGCTTCGAAATTTAAGTCCCCCAAGCACTTTTCCATCAGTCGTTGGAACGTGCCCGGAGCATTGGAGAGTCCGAAAGGCATCCGGTTAAATTCAAACAATCCCATCGGGAGAATGAACGCGGTCTTTGCTTTGTCCTTTTCCGCCACAGGTACTTGCCAGTACCCGCTTGCTAAATCCAAGGTGGAGAAGTACTTGGCCTTCCCCAATGCCGTCAAGGATTCTTCGATTCGTGGTAATGGGTACGAGTCGCGAACGGTACAGGCGTTGAGTTTTCTGTAGTCTACACAGAACCGGATGGTCCCATCCTTTTTCTTGACGAGTACCACCGGAGCCGCCCAAGGGCTCTGACTGCCCTGTACTACTCCCGCATCCAGCATTTGCTTCAGTAAAGTCTTCACCTCTTGGTACATCTTGGGAGGGATCTGTCGGTACCGTTCTCGAATCGGACGAGCTTCCCCGGTCGGTATCTCATGCATGATAGCTTCAGTGCAGCCGAAATCCTCAGCGTGGCGAGCGAATGCAGCCTGGTTCTTCCACAACATAGCTTCTACTGCTTGCACACGCTCGGGGCCCAGCGATTTCACATCCACTTCCACCTGATCAAGGATGACCTTTCCACTCCACTCTGGGGAGGGCATCTCTTCAGCCCTCGCAGAGACTGCTAGGGTCCACCCCGTACCTTCTATCGGCGATAGGGATATATCTTTTTGGCTCACCACTTCACCTTTATGCAAGTATACCAGGGCCAGATCTGTCCCTCGGGGCAAGGTGACCTCACTGGGGCCCACATTCAAGGCTCTGATAGGGACGCGTCCTTGTTGGACCACAGCTACCGTACGAGCTATCATAACTTCTTGGTCCACTCTTCCGGTTGCTACAGGCTGCACAATCACTTCTACCCCATTGAGATTGCGATAGGTTCCCACTGGAAGGTGTAATATACTTTCTCGTCCGGGAGGCAGGATTATGGGCACCTTCCCAGGAGCCCTGATGACCCCTACCGTCTGATGAGATGGCACACTCTTCTGCGTCCCACAGACACGGATCAGTCGCTGAAGTGCTTCTTGCGTAGGCTTATGTGTAGTAGCCTGCTTCCAGTATCCGGGTCCCCGTTTGACGAACATAATCTGATCTAATTCACGTAGGACATTCATCCCCAGTATTACAGGTACATCTTCTTTGATGGGCCCGGGGACTAGTAGGATCCCTTTTCTCCCCACTTCTTGTCCACAGATACGAACATTCATCCACACAACCCCTGTGACCGGGATCGGTTGCTGATTAGCGGCAATCACCCGGATCAATGTCTCTTTCTCTGGCCTGGCCAGTGCCTGGAAATGTTGATTGAAGTATGCTTCTGGCATCGTCGTCACTTGTGACCCGGTATCTATCAAGCAATCCACTAGGACACCCTCGAATTCAGCACGTATGATGGGACACCCAGCGATCAGATGTTCGTCATGATACGGAGCGGCCTCCCTTCTTGCCTCCCCCGCAGAGTGCCGCACTACTGCGGGGGTTGGTAGTTTAACGGAGGCTTCTGTTGGCCTTGAGTGCTATTCCGGCACCCTCTGGCAATATGCCCCTGACCTCCACATCCCCAGCATCGGATGTCTTCTCTTCGCTGAGGAATACCTTGTGCCTCTGGTGGCTGCTGAGAGGAAGCCTGCACCCTCCAGTTTCCTATTGGTCGCGCCGGGGAATTATTGCGTGCGTACGATGGGCCAGGTTGAAAGGAGGATGGTGCAGCTGGGTAGGGGGGTGCAACAGACAGATCCCTCATTCTTTGCTCCATCTGGGTCAGCTTCTCCTGTACATTGAGAACGGATTTCTGTAAATCCTGCACCAAATGGACCAGCACCTCTTGGCGGTTTGGGTCCACGCTGGACTTGGCGGCTTGGATGCGCACCACCCCAGAAGCGTAGCTTTCTTCTTTACTTCGGGCTACTGTTTCTGCCAGGATTTGACGAAATGTAAGAGCCGGGTTTGCTTGGACCCGTTCTGACAGGGCTCGCCTCAAGGATATGCTGTGTAAACCTAGAATAAACTGCTCCCGGAGTATCTGGTCTGTGGACCCTATGCCGCCGAGTTCAGCTGCCTCCTTTTTCTGCACCTCTGCTAACACTTCTTGTAGTGCGGTGGCATACTGAGAGATCCCTTCTTCTTCCCGCTGCAGCCTCGAAAAAAATTTGACGCGAAGATGCCCCGCACTAGCAGTCTCGCCATAGATTTCTTCCAGGAATCCAACTAACTCTTTCAGGGTACTACGGGTGGGTTCTGGTTGTAGACAGACGTTTCTACGGGCTTCTCCTTCTAGGGCAGTCAAAGCGATGTCCACTTCAAGCTCTGGGCCGATGTTATAAACCTTCAGGGTGCTCTGCAGTCGGGACACCCAGTCACACAGTGCCATGTTATTGCCGTCAAACTTTGGGAGTACACTAAATATAGTGCCCATTGGGAGTGTCCTTGCAGGGGTTCCACCATTGCCCACATTACCCCCGTTAATATTAGCATTCCCGCCGTTGCTGTCTGCTGCCTCCATCTTGGTGACCGTACCCTGCTCGCAGCGCCACTTGAAGCGATGGCTGGGAGGACCACCGCGGTGCAGAATAAGGTACGATACACAAGATGGGAGTGCAAACCACAAGGGTGAATTTATTAACAGGCGGGGAAAGGAGTGAAGAAGGCAGGTTCAAGCAGGGGTAAACAGTGGCAAAAACGAGATTTAACAAACTGTTCGTTTTCTCTAGTTGGTCCGCTCAATAGCACGGTTCTCCAACTATCACAAGTTAAGAGCACACAGGTAAATTCACAAAAGCAAAGTACAATACTACTCTACGTGTAACCTTTCTGGCCGTGCTACACAGGCCACACAGGCTGCCGTGTTCTATCTACTGAAGCCTATTCTAAACCCTGAGAGGTGCACAATATTTAACTCACAGTGATGCAGAGATTTGGATGCAGTCCCGGGGGCCCCCAACAACAGCAGTCCGATCCGAAGGTGCACACGGCTCCTGTCTCGAGTCGATGGGCTGCAAATCTTCTCCTTGCTTCAGATTCTCACTGGATCCGAGGCTTGTCTGTGTCCCACTTTCATTTCACACGAACACTGCAGTGCTTTCCAAACTACACAGAAAGTCTGTTCCTCTCTACACATAAACGGGCTGTTCCAAAAAACACACTCTCCGAAGGGGGGAAAACAGGACATACCATCATCCCACAGCTGGGGGGGTTTCTGTCTCTTAAAGTGGCAGCGTGTTTCTTACGGTCCCACACAGGCAGGGACTTCTTAAAGTGGCAACGCTTCTCTTACTGTCCATAGCAGTAGCCCCCCAATATGTGGGCCATTATACTGTGAGTAGAGGGCTTGGTGGGTGGCCATTATAGTGTATGAAGGGCTATCTAAGGGCCATCACACTGTATGGGAGACTGTATCTGGGGACATCATACTGAGTGGAGGTCTCGGTAGAGGCCATCTTATTGTGTAGAGGGCTCGGTAGAGGTTATCATACTCTGTGGAGGGCTTAGTAGAGGCCATCATACTTTG